>WYDF02269951.1:0-18169 GCA_009867245.2 Adranes taylori | reverse complement strand
TTTCGGGAAACGGTTTTCAGAGGAATACTCTCTGAAGCTGAATTCTGTATGATTTCAGATAAATTGGCAACAGTGGTTTCATTTCTGAAGGGTTGACTACAACAAGGAATAAAGCGTTTTATTCTAAAATAAAAATAAGAAAAAAACATTTTTTGGGTAATAATCTGTCTAGACATTTTAATATTAAGAAAAGGCTATAACAAAAGTGTTTTAATTATGATATCTCATACCCTTCATTTCAACGGAAGAGTTAAATAAAAATTATATTGATCCATAAAACAAAATTAATAACGAACCGTAATAAATGCAATGAGTTTCAAAATAAGAGTGATGCAGAAAATTTTTATGAATTGTTTACAGACAAAAATTTTGTTTTTAAAATTATTTGTTACGAATTGTAACTGAATGGAAATGACCGCTTAGTTTCTGTTTGTACCACCCAAACACCTAGTCACATGTATGTCAATCATCTGTAGTTGTTCCATAAAATGTTTACAAATACAGTAAAATACAATAAATGATGTTATAATAGTTTAAATTTAGATTTATTGGTTTTAAAGTTTTATTTGTAAATAAAACGATATAAGATTTTCTAAATTATGTTTAGTAAATATGTGGCTGAATGTAGAACTTTTGTTTAGAGTAAGCAGGAATTTTAGGGCTCACATCACTATAGAGTAATGTTTTTGTGTCGAATATTGTGGAGCTCTAGTCGTGACAACTATTAAACAAGGCTTCGAACGAGCTGATGCATCCGCGTTTTTATTGCAATAGTTAAGTGGAAACATTACCACTTAACTTTATTTCCTGGTAGTGAACTGTAAGAATTATTTTTTAAGTATACTGACATTTTTGTGTATATACTAATACAAAGGTGGATCCAGACGATGATAATAAAAGAAAATATTTTTGAAAATCAAAAGTATAGTACACTAGTTTCAATTAGCTAAGAACTTCTCAGTTGTTCAATGTTGCATAATAGTTGAGTATCAGTGCCGTAGCACTGCACTTATCTCATTGCAGGTTTTTCTTATTCGGAACTATCATACTGCGGCAAGACATTAGATACACTCTACCTGCGCACATTCACAACCCCAGATTGGAGTAATTGAATTAAATCAAACTACACTGCTCCTACTCCAAATCAACTGGATTATTCAATTGATAGAACAAACTGTACGTGTTTCGAGAACAACGAACCAACGTTTCTTATTTAAATACGTAACAATATAATATTTCAAAAATCATAATTATACATTTGCATAATTGTAAGTCTATTATTGTTATCATTTTGTAGGAGGCGGATCTTCACCCCAACCACTTCGACCTAAAAGATCTTTTGTAGCATGTCCCTTCTTGTTATTATAAAACAGTCGCAGTTCTTTTATAAAATTTATGACTGGTTTCGGGTGTTCTTCCCAATGATTCCCGGCATTTCCTGTCAGGTCGCCTCGTTGTTGCCTGCAATTCACATGTGTTTTTCCGTTTCTTACTTATCCCTACATAATCGACATGTTGTGTATTAATTTTATGCATATGACAGTTTAGAAGACAATGCCCCGTAGA
The DNA here is from genome assembly GCA_009867245.2 of Adranes taylori. Lineage (NCBI taxonomy): Eukaryota > Metazoa > Arthropoda > Insecta > Coleoptera > Staphylinidae > Adranes > Adranes taylori. The sequence goes on along the minus strand of WYDF02269951.1, from coordinate 16,603 downwards.
ATAGCAAGTTCCTCTTTGTTGAGATTGAATATTTTGGTGTTTGCCTCAGATGTCAGGTCTATAAAGGCCTTTAAATGTTCCTTACCTGGGACTATGTTCCAGGATTTGGTTATAGCTTTGTTACAGACGTATTCAAAGCAGGATCGTAGTTTGTTTACTTCTCTTTAACTACCATACTGTTTTATAATTTATTCTATTTTTGTAACATGCAGAATGCTCGGGAATGAGGTTATCAGGGTTGGGTAAGAACTCGGCTTTTCATTTATAATATTAACAAAGTACATTAAATACTATATAATGATGTACGCAATAACAAGTTTAAATAATTGTTATTTATTATAATAGTTTGATTGAAAACTCTATATATGTTACAAGTAAGCGAATTGTTATTTACAATGTGTTATAGGTAGATTTGAAATATTTCCTAAATTACATTTGATTGTCGCATTCTGTTTCTACAATGTTATTCTAATTAATGAAGACTACCAAACTTAATTAAGAGAGATCAGTTTTTATGGTGATAACTATAGACAGCTTTAACAATTTTAGTATACGTTGGAGTTCTGGAACAGTTTCTAGTTGGTCTATCACTATCGGTTTCACAATTATAAAGAGTCAGTTTTATTCTATTTTTTTAAAATTCTTTCCTTATTTCCAATTTTTAGGACTACTGACCTATAAATTGATGCTTCTTTGATCTGGAAAGTTTAGAAACTTTCCGGATGCTTGGCCTTCCAGTTTGCTTCTGACTTTGCTTGTTTGGTTGGTTGTTTATTCGGCTGGTGTTTACATACCCTCAAATATCTTTACGACCTTCACGAGTCTGTTTTGTTAATTTTTGCTTTGAACTTTAACAAAACAGACTTCACATTAATTTTATTACGTTTGTTAAATGTTCTTTTATTTCAAAGCCTGTCAGCTATCTTATAGCTATTTCCTACCGGAAGTAGCGTTAGTAGTTAAGCTAGATAAATCAAACAGAACGAATCTAGATCATTGGAGGAACAGGTATTCTATTGCTTGGTCGACCTCTGATCCTGGTTAGGTGTGCAGTTGTTCTTACTGGAGTAATTCCATCCCAGCCAATGTTGCACTACCTCACTTTAACCATCTGCCTTATACGCGGGACATTTGACCATCCCTAGTACAACGTAACAATATAAAGTAAAAGTTATTAATACAGTTATTAAGAGTCCATAGGCAGGTAAAGGATATTTTAATTTTTATATAATTTATTTATTATATAATTTCAATTGAATTTCCTTCTTACTTTGTAACAATTTTTTGATGTATATGCTTTGATAATGACGATATAGTTTCGTTGAAAATATAGTCAGCTTTAACAATTTTAAAATATATTGTAGTTTTGGAACACTTCTTTTATTTATTACTTAATTATAGTTTACAACATGAGATTAATTTTTTATCTTTAGTGAAAACAAGCTATAATATTTTAGTGTATATATTGTACTAGGAGCAATATGCTTTATATTAATTATATATAATATTTAACTTTTCGGTAATTTTAATATACATCGAAGCTTTCCAAACATCCGTTATATACGGATTATTATTCGTTTACAATTTAATGCTATATTTTCTATTAGCATAAAAAACAATTTATGAGAAAGAATTAATTTTATTACAATATCGATGATTATTAACTTCATAACGGAATATTGCTAGACTTGTTTTCATAAGATATGCATCACGTTATTCAGAGCTCCATAATCGATTTATATTCCATTAAAGTTTTTAATTAAAAAAACAAGTTTTCCTTCAAACTTAACATCACTCACAAAGTTTTCAGAGTAAATAAAAATCTTTATGAAAAGAAAACATGGATGCTAAACTTATAAATAGATAAGACTGGAAGAAGCAAATTTTTATATTTTTCTAGATCATAAAGTTTTAGTTATGGTTGATTATATTTTATCCGTTTACTTTATTAGGGAAATATAAGTTTTGGTTTTTAATATAAAACGCAATAAAATACTTCAAACAACATATCGATTTTAGAACTTTTTTTAATATAATTTATACAATATGGCTGTTTCATTAGTTTATGGAGTAATTAAAGAATGCATGATTCAAATTATAACAATTTAACCTAAATCACTTAAATTTAGTGAAAATTAGTTTCTTTTAACTGAACGAACATGAAAGAACAAATAGACTTAAGTGAAAGATTAGAAAGTTCTTTTTTATTGAAAAAGAGTTAACCTTAACATAGGCAAAATTAACAGATAATATGGGGAACATACAATATGTTTATAACTAAAATTATTCCTTGTAATGATGTTAACTAGGCTTTTGATAAATTTAGTTGTTTTTTATAATTAGAGGCCGAATTTTTCGTGGGCGGTGGCAAGTCTAACGAGGCGAATTGTCCTAGTTGCAATTTAGTTGCATAATAAACTGTTTGTCCATGTGGTACTTGTAAATTATGAACATAATTCAGAATGGCATGATGCTGTAAAATGTTTAGCGGCTTATTTGATAAACGAAATAAGGTAGGAAAAGGCATACGCTTAATGGCAAGTTTACCGTAAATAAGTTTTCCATTGCAATATAGAAATAATTATTAGTTGTTGATTGAACCCTATGATATTTAATTAAATCCTAAACAAATTCTTTTACATAGGAACATAGATCTATGCAGTAAGCATAGTGACAGAACGGTTTCGGCGGTGAAATCAATAAGCGATGAAAAGTGCACTGCGCGTAGTGTCTTAGTATGTGTAAGAAACGCACGTCTGATTGGGTACCAATCCATAATGGCCGGAAAATAATTAAGTAGATAGTAGTAAAGGCACCTAGGAAGGCATGCATTAGATGAATGCAATTTACCACAGAAATGGTGAGAGTAATTAATCGTGATCGCAGTAGAAATTTTGCTAGCCAAAAAAGGTTTAAAAGCTTTACTCATTACACAGAAAGCAGATTTTGAGAGTTGCAAGGCAAGACCCATGTTGGTTTGAATATTAAATATTCCTCCTATACGAGATACAAGGTGTTTTATATAAAAATACAACTATAAAATAGAAATATATTTATGTTTAATAGCAGCAGGGGATAAGCCTAAAATGAAAATAGGGCAAAGATATGAATCGGACAACTTTCCGTTTGAGTTGTAATGGAAAGTGGAATGGGAAATAAGATTGAAGGGAATGAAAATATAAATGGATGTAAATCAGGAAAACGAGCTTATGAGACAAAAGAGATATGAGAGAAAATGAAAGTACAAATGAAATAGCGTTGGGAATAAAGAGAAAGTAGATAAAGAGACAGAAACAGTAAGGATAAAAATCTGGAACGATGATGAAGGGTGTATGACAGTAAAAAAGAAAAACAAAATAAGTTTTAATGTTTAAATGGAAATTTAGTTTACAAGAAATGAGAAACTTAAATGTAGGAGAAATGTAGGAAGCAGAAAAAAGATGGAGAAAGGATTACAGGACGTGTGGAGGTATTTAGGCTTAAATGGAGCTATTAAAGCTGATAGGTAAGACTCTATTGTTAGCATAAACTGGAATTAAATTAACTGGAAATTGAGGGATTAGTACGAAGATTCGATGAAATTTGGAAAGGTTAAGATTACCGTTGAATGGAAAGAAAAGAAATAATTCCTATTTTTAAGAGAGCTGCTATAGAGGGATCACTATAATAAATGGGCTACAGAGCTTGTTTGGAAGAATAATGAAGAAAAGGATTACGAGATTTCTAAATGACAAAAATGTGTTGCAGATTACCCAAAATGGGTAAATATGTCCAGTAGAACATCTGATGATAATAAACTCAGAAGTCAGGAGTTGTGTAAGGGAGAAAATCTATGGTTCATGTTCCTGGAGATTAAAAGAGTATTTGGCAAAATCGTAAGGGATAAGCTATGGTAAAGAATGAAAGAAATTGGAACGATAGAGAGAATTAAAAGGTTTGAAATAAAAAAGGGAATAAATCAAAGACGCTCGATGAATGCCAGTCTGTTTAACATCTACATATCTGATTTATCGCCACGGGGTAATATCGCCACGGAAAGTGTAAATATCACCCACCCGGACCACTCCATCCGGTCCTGGATGCATCCTTACAATTCTTCCAATGCACCATCGCATTGGTGGCATGTTATGTTATTTTGGAGAACTACCATATCCGTAACATTTAATTGTGTTCGACTAATATCCCCTTTTTGGCGTGCCCTTTATCCCCTATTTCGTTCTGGAACGAATCTCGCTCAAGTACTCCATGTGCCATCTGGTCCAAATATGTTGCACAAGTGGTCGCATATGTTGGTATTTACTTAATACTGATGACTTGACATTTGACCAATCATGATCTAGTATTGTTGTTAATGGTTGGCGGATCAAAAAATTTGCTGGGGTGTGCGGGTTCAGGTAAGAAGGATCTCTTGAAAGAGAAAATAGAGGCCTGGAGTTCATTATGCCTTCAATTTGTATTTTAACTCAATTGAAATCTTCGTAAACTAGTCTAACGTTATTCAAAACTCTTGTCATGTGAGATTTAACTGCAGCTTCCCACAGCCCTCCGAAATGAGGTTCGCTGGAATCAAATTCCAGGAAATACCATCGCCTATGAAAGCTCTTGTGTTAGCAAAAACAGTTTTATCGTCTCTAAGAAATTTATTAAGGTCTCTAAGTCGATTTCTACATCCAACGAAGTTGGTCGTGAAACGATTTAATGTCAGTATAAATGTTTCTGTTGTTAGGTCTTAGCCTTTGTCGAAAAACACACAAATATGCAAATATAAGTGTTTATCAATTTGTTTCCTCTAGTACGCATGTCCTTTGTATAAAAAGGATCAGCGTAATCTATACCGCAATAATTGAAAGACGGATGTGGTGTTACTCAACTTCTAGACAAGTCGCCCATGATTGGTTGAATTCAAGTTGGATTCACTCTATAGCACGTCACACATTTGCGACAGTGGTTCAAGCTAAATTTCTACCTGCTAGAGACCAATGTCTTTGTCTAATAGAAGAAAGTAGTGCTTGAGGACCAATGTGCATGAGTTTAATGTGCTCGTGGAAAACAAAATCAATTTTGTCAATGGATGTTTTCAACAAAGAACAATAGGGAAGTTTTGCGAATATTGATCTTCTTGAATACTAATTCGGAAACAGACTTGAATGATATCAGCATCAAGGAACGGATTAAGGTTGCCTAAGTTACTCATTGTGGAAAAAGGCTTATGTGAATTCAACTCTCGAAGTTCTACTGGAAACAATTCTCTTTGAGTTTGATGAGCGTAAGCAACGAATCTCCATTTTCGGAGGTTGGCAAAATGCTGAATTCACAATTATCCTTCTCAACTTTTAAGTTTTTAAAAACCTCTTGCAGTGTGCGACCACCCTAACAAGTTTAGGAAAAGATGAATATATATTTGAAGAACAAAGAAGAAAATTCTTCCAGTTGCCAGCTTATATGGCATGTAGTTGCGATTCTAGTTTCTGATATATCCATTGGAACATTAATAATTGATTTCGGCCACTCTTATGGACGATTGGTAAGTCGTTCGGGACCACTCCACCAAATACTCGAATTGAGTAGAGAATTTACAGTTATCCCAAGAGAAATAAGATCCGCAGGATTATCCTTCGGGTGAATATCAAATCATTTGGTTACATCCGTTAAAGTTTGGATCTCCGAAACTCGATTAGCTAATTATGTTTTCCATTGCGATGCATAAAACTTTATCCAGTGTAAACCTTTTGAAATAGTTGAGAAAGAAGTGTCGCAGCGCATAGCTCTAGTCGTGGCAATGAAATCTATTTTATAGGTGCTACTCGAGATTTAGCGGTAACTAACGAAATTTGCGATTGACTCTCATTTTTCACAGATTTCAAATGAACGCGTGACTTTTTTCTGATGAGTCTGCAAAGCCATGTAGCTCGATGTAATGAGCTTTAGGAATTATTGCATCACGACTAAATTTCAGAGAGTTTAATTCCTGTAGCTTAGAGTAGAAATGTACCCATTTGGTGTACAGGTCTAGTGGTACGGGTTCATTCCAACTGAGATTTACTGGCCACAGTTCCTGTATTAATAATTTGGCATTTATAGTCACAGGGCCAACAAAACCTAAAGCGTAAATCTGTGAAGCGAGAGATAGAATTGTGCGCATTGTCAAACCTTTAGAATTATAAGGAGTATTAATAATTTATTAAATTGTATCCGATTGGTTATCCTAATAAATTCCTAAGATTTTGATTTCAGAATCATTGCAGAAAAGTGCTGCTTATGTTCCAGTCGCTGACTAACGATGAAGTTGATCGCAAAACGATAAATTATTAGAGAAAAATTTTCTTAGTGTAAACCCTCCTGATTGTAAAATACATGATAACTAATTTTTTATATTATATAAAGTTTCTAAATCTTCCGTTCCAGTAAGCAGATCATTCATGTAAAATCCTCCGCCAAACTCATGAGACAACGTACAGCCAAGAAGGGCGTGAAGTTATGTCATATGTGACAGTTTGAAATTCATAGGAGGTTACCTGTGACTTTGAAGCACGCCAGAAAATTCGGTGAAATTGTTTATCAGAATCATAGAGCCAAATAGGACGGTAAAATTTGTTAATATCTGATGTAAGAAGTAATCTATGCATCCTAAACCTAAGTAGTATAGAAAATAGTTTATTTTGGATGGTGGGTCCCACAGATTGAAGATCATTAAGTGATGTTCTATGAGCATTGAAAACGACCCTAGAACGCGTGCGTGGTTGAACTAGATTGTTTTAATACTGGGTGATGCCCCAGATAAAAATGATTATTTCAAGCAGATAACCGAGATTCCTCTACAATTGTTAGCATATGGCCTAATTCAATATATTCTGCTATAAAAGCATTGCATTCCTGAGATAACTATTGTAGTCTCTATTCTGGGAATAAAAACTACTGAAATGCTGTTTCGCGGGATTCCCCAAGTTTTACAAGATGGGATGTAAAATGAATTCTTACAATAAATTGGCCATCTGTAAGGCGCTTTACATTATTAATAACATGTTTCTCGGACATATTGTTTTTGTATAAATCTACTGGATTATTGTTTTCCCTATCTACCAAAATTTCTATAACTGATCAACTGATCACAAAAATGATATACATACGTTGACTGTTTAAAACGGCCATGTTTAATTGACCACGGGAGATCCAACCCAATTTGCTCTTATGGATTATTAAATTTGAATTATCCAGACAAATTTGCCCGACTGAGAGTAAATCCCAAAATACTTGAGCTCCAACTAGAATATCAATTTCCCCAGATTGATGATAACTAGGATCAGCTAACTTGATATTCCTAGGAATACATACAGCTTTGTTGGCACTAGGCATGTTTTCCGTAATTTTATCTAGTACAAGACATAAGGAATTAATTGAATAATTGCTAACTCGTGAATGAAGAGATATATTGGAACTTTTATCAATATTCAACATGTTTTTATTTATGCACGATACATTATACTCCAGTGACTTTGACAAGGTTGTAGTGTCTCGGCTAATTTAGTTCTGGTTAAGTTGCTTTGAGAGCCTCAATCCAAGAGAATGCGACAATTGTGACGTTTCCCGTTTTTATCAGATATCTCTATCATGGCAGTAGAAAGTAAAACTACATTTGTGACTGCATTTTGCGTCACTGCATGACTTGAAACGAGTGCGCTTATCACTGGTGTAGATGAAGTTGGTATCTCTATCGTAGAAGAACCGGTATCTGCAGTTTCTACGTGCAACCACGTATTACGAGTTTTCGAGTCTCACCTACATTTTCTCGTTAAATTCTTTGAAAGTGAGAATGTCATTTTGAAACTTTACAGCTTGCCAATCGCGTGTCACTGAATTTAACGTGAGGATAAGTATATTTATTAAGAGAGTATCCCAGGTGTCGACAGGCTCACATAACGACTTTAGACGCGTAGATGTTTAAGGATACTATCTACAAATTGTGTAAGTGCTTCATGTGACTCCTTTTGAATTAAATGTAAATTGATTACATCTTTTGTATGATTGTTTACAATAATAACTGTGTTCCGATATCTATCATAGACAAGTTTCCAAACCTCTACATAATTTTCGGCAGTGGTTTCGAGTATACTGATTAGATAACCTGCCTCGCCTTTTAATGACGATCTAAATTACATCATGTTTGTGTCATTTGATAAATTTGAATTACTGTGAATTAGAGTATAAAATCGCTGTCAAAAATCAATCCACTTATCAAAACAACCATCAAATTGTGGTAACTCTATTTGTGGAACACGAACATTAAAGGCAGGTTGTGTGGACGAATTATGAGCTACACAATGATCAACGACTATATTTTTTTATTTAAATTTATTTATCATATGGGTAGCATTAGATATAACTTGGGAGCATACGAATTCAAAGTTCTCGTATTCGTCATGAATATCTTCCCTTATAGTTTCTCCAGAACCTCCTTCTAATCGCCTCTGCTTTATAGTCAAAGTTAATTGAATTGCCATTAATTCATCCCACAACGCCTCTGCTTTACTTAATCGAGTCGATAAATTATTAAATGTTAAATCATCGGCAATGTCGCCTAAAAGTTTTGAATCTCGATAAGTGACCCTTAATCTGACTTGGCTTTAAATTGCTTTATGTCGTCATTCTTATAATAAAAAAAATTAAAAATAATTAATGGGATATAAGTATTGTTTATATTTAAAATATAATACATAGATTAAATTAAAATATAATACATAGTTATAAGGTTCCTTATAGTTATTTGGTTCGTAAAGTAGTTTATGATGCAATTATGAATGCATCATAAATTATCGTTATCATTTTTCTTGCTACGTTTACGAAAACAAGCCTCATATTGCTCGAGCCGTTTGGTTACACCACCATGTAATTTTCCAGTTAACTTTGGGTGTTCAGGTTTCAGAAATATTTCATAATTCTAGCGAAAAAAGTAAATATACAATGTGTAGGTAACTGTTCTCCAATAGAATTTCGTTTACCTAAAATATTATTTTCTAAAATATGTTTACAACTATTTTTACAATCTAGTCGTTAGAATGTAAACAATCTCGATGAATATCAATTTGTTTCATATTATCGCTAAGTAATAATTACAATAATAATAGCACATTTTATTTTATGATATACAAAGTATGTATAAACTATATATTAAAGTAAACCAATTTTATTAATTATTATATAACTATAATTATACATAATTCAAAGTCTTCGGTTATTGGACAATAGCTTTTATTCACTGAATATACACTAGATTTTCGTCTATATCAGTCTACGTTTCGGTTCTCTAGTTTTAGAACCATCATCAGGATTGCATATTTTTTCTTTTGTCCGATCCACTTATACTGGACGAGAACAATCACCTTTATAAAAATTGCACGGAGCAAACAACAATATGTTTTTTCAAGAAATTCGTTCGACCTTTGGAACGGGATGTGTAATCTTCCTAAAAAAGTGGATCGGACAAAAGAAAAAATATGCAATCCTGATAATGGTTCTAAAACTAGAGAACCGAAACGTCGACTGATATAGACGAAAATCTAGTGCATATCCATTAAAAACTATGCGCTCCATTCACAGTGAAAATTGCGACGTCTCACTGTCGACCGCTGCTACCACTCTTTATTTATTTTGATTCATATCCCTTACCTACAAAGCGCAAGTGTTCCATAAATTAATAGCAACTAATAATCGTACTGACAAGAATAATTACGGTTGAATTAATTGTTCCAGTTTGAAACGTTTAATTTACCTACTATAGCTGAAGTCATTTTAATATGACATTTATTAATTAGTCTAAATAATTTTAAGTTATACAACTAATTTGGTTGTAAGAAAGTAATGTTTATATTACTAAACATTTTCCATTCTTTACCTATCATGACTTATGAGTATTTAAAGTGCAAAAAGTATCTACAGCAGAACTAATAGAAATAAATACTTTTAATTTTATACCCCGTTACAATATCGACATAAAAAGTTTTGACATGCAAAATATATTCAGCTGCACGATTTACAATTATTATTAAAGCTCGATGTATATATTAAAATTCCAACTATTAAATTATAATTTGTCAACAAAAATTAGAAAATTTGAACGTTATGTTCTTGTACATTTCAGCTTGCAAGTTATATATTACTTATTATTACTGTAGCAATTTGTTAATTGGCAATTATTTAGAAGGAAGTTTAATTTTAGACTAAACCAAGTGGTAAATTAGTCGTAATTAAACAGTCAAAAAAAGATCTCTGAAACATTCGTTTGGATACTTTATGCATAATGAATGAGTTTTTAAAAATCTATAGCGAAAGCAATTAAAAAAAGAAACAACCAAAAAAAAAAAGCAGCATCAAAAGCATTATGAAAAGACGTTTTCAAGAAAAACGAAATGATAATTGTAAAATTAGTATAAATGGAATGTATTTTTAAAGCTCAGATAATTGAATAAAACAATTAGAAATAAAATAAATGATTGCATAAAATGCAAAATACTAACGTAGATTACATAAATAACAAGACATTTCTGGAACAATTTTATTCGATAATTTTCAAAGCATTTATATATTATTTTTCATATATTAAATGCTATTTTCGACTTTAATCTTGATGCAAACTTGAATCTTAACAACCCAACTACTAGACTTATGAAGCCATTACATTGTTAAACGCGTTGTTCCAATTTAGAGTTTATTATAGCGACGTATATAAGAGTAATGAAGAAAACTGTCTTATAAGCTAGTTTTAATAAGAACTGTACGACTTATATTAAATATGAGGCATTTCAGGGAAGAACTGAGATAAAAAGTTAAGTACAAGGAATTATGCATTTCTCGTATCATAATACCTCTTCCTTTGTCTGTATTAGATACTAAGAATGTGATAACAAGCTTTTGCATATTGTTGTAGATACCAAGACCATCTTTTAAGTTTTCAGAACATTAAACCTATTTTTTGCTTCTGGAAGTATTCATTAAATTATAAAAAAATTTAGCCATTAACAGAAATCTTTTATCTCAAAGTTGTTTGTGCGGCATTAAACAGTTTATCTCAACTTATCGTCCACCCCTTGTAAATATCGTTTTAGATTAGTTCATAGATGTGCCCACTAGTTTTGTGTATGTGTAGTTGTGTGATACCTTTATATGCGTAAGCATTTTTTGTTAGCTAACGCGAAAGAGAAAAATAGAGAAGAGTCTTGAATAAACCATTTGCCTATTCGGACGATATAAGACTTCAGCGGGCATAAACATTATTCGTATGCCATAGTGCTAACCATTCGTTATAGTTTCAAATTGACCGCTAGTGTGAAATATAGACGATTAACACGCTACTAATTAATTCATTATTGTTCGTGAACGGGTGTACAAGAAGAAACCTAGTCCTTAAACCTACACCCGTTTGCTTAGACCTATCGAAAAGTGAATGAAGAAAACACGTATCTCGTTAAGGTAAGTGGCAATCCTTTTTTTTATTTTGCATTATTAGCGGTTTATTAGTGCACCATTAGTGCACTATTAGCGGTCTATTGTATCGTTGTTTGTTTGAATTTAGCTCAAGAATTATTGCTAATTTAATTGCGTTAGATACAGTCCATTTGTCGTTAAAAGCGCGCTGCAAAACCAGTCTAATTTAGTAGCTTTGGAGCCGGCCCAATTAGAAGTGAATATGTTATTGTGATAAAGTTCAATGAATTTGATAGGAACTACCTATGTATCAATGTAGGAACAATCTTAGAATATGTGTGTGTAGATTAGGTCATTGGTTGTTATATAAAAATATTGTAACGAGGAACTTTGGCCTCATTCTAATTTAGATCTATAGTAGATAGTTTTGTACGCTTGATACTTGGCAGCTTGATCAGCGTAAATTTATGGTTCGATTAGATACATTTCCTGTATTCTACATTTAAAAAAATGATTAGTACGAAATATGCCATTTTCATACGTAACACTTAAAGTTTAACAACTTCCGCTCTTTTAACAACTTGTGGTGATTAATTTTTTTAAAGATCTTGGAAACAGACAAAAGTGAGGAAGTGAATCGCAATGTTTTATTGGTCAAGCCGTCAGTCATTTAAATAATATCAGAATGACTACATTTTGTGAATAGAATATAATTCAAAAGCATTGAAATAATGCAGTAATTCACGGGCAGTTTTACCGTGAATAAGTTTAACAATTAAAATGTGCAACAAATCATTTTCCATTCCTTAAACTGTATTGTATCTAATTAAACCTTGAACAATTTCATTTACCTACTCTGCGCCGATCGACCGATTTAGCATGGGAGTTGGAGACGGGAGCATGGCAGTAGGACTATCAAAAATAAATACAATTAGTACAAAGCTAAACCTCTCTCTCTTTTTACTGTATGATGTCTCTGTTTTTAGTATTGTTTTGGTAGTAAACATAATTGGGTCATCAAAACCACTTCAAAACGTAAAGAACATACACTTGGGTACACCACAACCAAACAATTGGCACACAATGAAAAAAAATCGAAAAGAAAACTCGATCTATTGTCATCTAAAGCATGCATGTAATTTTTTTCGCATAATATATTATATAGGCAACACACTATGTTGTATGGCTAAGCGAAATAACCGCTAGGCGTTTATGTATAAATTTATTAAATGGTGGCTAGCTCAGCTAACCACTGGTTCTGAAAGCGTTAAATACCTTAATTTCGCGGAAGGTAAACACGAGGTGCGGAAGACCTAGTATGGATTCTCCGATTAATATGCATCACTTTCCTTGCAGATCGGTCCAGGATTTTCAGCTAGTCTTGCCGCTATTTTATAATACCAAAACTATATAATAGTATCAGAACAGCAAGCATATTTGTGGCGACAACTTTGTTGGCTTCGTTTAATTCGGAGCGCCAAATTTTATTAATGTTGTTTTTGTACTTGCTGCTGAGAGTGTCTTTGATGTTGACTGCATCATGTATATGACTTTCACTCATCCGAAGATACAGGTATCTCTCATCAACCTTAAGGTGTGAGAAGGTTGATACTTCGGCAAGCTGAAAATCTGCCGTTTCTATACCTGGTCTTCCTTCTCTGAGATGGATTACTGCGCATTTTTCGGACCCAAATGCCATACCAATGTCCTTAGTGTAGTTGGTGACTATGTTTAAGGAGTTTTCTACTCCTTTTGTAACTCCTTTTTGCAGGGAAAGTAAAGTTTTTAATCATCCATATAAAATTGATGACATTTGCTGTGTATCCGGCTACCAGGTTTTCTACATGGGTACCCTTTCAAGCGACGTAAACTACGGATAGAAGGAGTAGAAATGCAAAACAACAAAAGTCGCCTTGAAAAATGCCCCTTTGGTAACTGAGTTCGTTACATTACTTTTCTTGTCAGCTTTAATGACAAAGCGAGCTGACCATTGCGACATAAGTGTTTGCGTGCAATTAACTAATTTCTCGTGGACTTTTAGGCTCTCCAATAATTTGATAACGAAACTATGTAGAGTGGTGTGATATGCCTTCTTGTAATCGACCCAGGCCAAGGACAGGATGCGCTTATACTGTATTGCGTCTTGAATGACGCAACGGTCAATTAGAAGATTTTCTTTGCAACCAGCCAAGCCTCTCTTAGATCCACGTTGTTCGTAGATATGTCCCCAAACGGGTTGAATGCCATTTAATATTCTTTCATTTAAGATGCTAGTGAATACCTTATAGCAAGTGTTTAGACAAGCACCAACATTTCGTAATAGTGTCTAGTCCAGACGTGGCGAAATTCTTTTTGCCTTTCAGTGCTTTCTGTATCTCATCACCTGTTATAGGCGGACAAGTATGCTGATTTTGGGCGTGACGTTCTCAAAAGGAATTACACAACGTCATCGCCGGAGTCTCTAAATGACATGGTACCGTGTGTTAATATAGGTCTTTTTAGAAAGCTTCATCTTCTTGGGCAGAGGGTGGGCTTTCTGGATTTCCCATCTCTTGTTTCTGAAATAGCTTAGAGGAATTGTGACAGAAGGTAAAGTTGTCACAAATGAATTTTATTTTTCGGCAGAGTTTCCGTTTGACTTGCAATGGCACACGAAGTTGGTCAATGTGCTTTTATTTAAGTGTTACCAAAATAACTTTATTGAGTGTGCGGTGTGCAGACCGTCTCTTTTTTATAATTTTTCGAATTTTTGGAGAGTATTTTCTCCCACTATTTATATAATACACCACACTAGACAGTCTTGAAATCTCCTGTCGATTTGCTTTAATTTGTCCCTCCAGCTTCTTCCTCTTATTAAGTAATATTATTATTTTGTTTCCGCTCTGTAGCGTGTACCTCCAAAAATCTCAACTTCAGCACCTTTAAAAAGACGACGTCATACACGAAATTCTTCTTTGGGCAGATGTCACGTAACGACTCTCTGAACAATAGAGTAAGTACTTACGTCATAGTCGGGTGAACTCAAAGTCGGAAATAAACTCAAAGTGCCAAGGATTACGACCTTTTGCGCCTGACATGCTAATTATTCGCATGTCAGTTTTGGTCTCGCAAGTCGGTGTGATCTTGATATGGTTTATTAGGGAGGACCTGGCGCCACCCATGACTACAATGATGAGTACTACCAATTTGATGGAATGGCGTGGATATTAGATCCTTAGATCACTTAACAAATCCTGACATTTAGCCACTTTTCTCGTACCTTAATTTCAATATTTTTATCAGCAGGGCTAAAAAATTCTATAAGGAATATCTCCCGCTTAGTGGAATCTAATTTGATGTGTTGTAGGAAAACCGTAGTTCCAACATCTTTTAACGGCGTCATATTCAACTCGGTCTCAATATCCTTAACGACGTAGGGTGCAACCGGGTCTTCGTCTATACCGTGAGAATGTCGCAGATGAAAATATAGCACTTTTGGGGCTCCATTATGGTGCTGGATGTATTTTGTTCTAGCTTACACCGGGCATGCGGAAAGAATATAAAGTAGCGTCTCTGGTTGAGACTTGCATGCTCGGCAGTTAGTATCTGCCACCTCTATTATTATTATTATTACAAAGCTAAGCCAACGCATTATAAATGTTTTACCTATTTAACTATTAGCGAAACATCGAAAAAACTTTTTAAAATGAATTTTAATGTTGGAAGACATATTTAGGTTAATAGAGAAAAAATTGGCATCAACAATTCAACTCTGTGAATATGCTTAATTTTTGTCTAGGCGAATTGGAGACACAGTGATTAACCCCGATGTCCTATATACGATACAGTTGCTACAATTATCACTCAAACCACAAAAAATTCAAGGAGTACAATAAGTATACAATTAAAAAAACTACATCACTAAAAATTATAGCTGTGTGTCACCAAAAATCTTGTAAGAAAACTATTATATTATACAAAATAGTATTCTAGACAATGTTAAATTTTGTAAATACTAAATTTAAACAAACTGAAACTAAAAGACTTAAAGCAACACAACATATATTAATCTATAAATCATGAAGAGGCCTGAATGATAGGTATATTGTTAAAAAATTCAAAACCTGCAAAGCCAATTTAGTCAGCATCTGTTTTAACGGAGTTAATAATTCCGAAAGCTTCAGCAACATTCAATTTTTTCCTTTCTTCAAAAAATATAGTAGAGTATAAAATTTTTCTAGGCCACGGAAGAAGGCGTTGTAATTAATAATTTCGAAAGCTTCAGCAACATCCAATTTTCTCTCCTTGTTTAGAAAATGTAGTGCAGTTAAAAACCTCTTTACTCTTTAAATGTTGTGGAGTAAAAGGTAAATGTAAATTTGTATTTTACTTTATAAAATTCACTTAGATTTTCTAATTTATAAAATGATTAGGTACGTTTCTTTCAATTTTTATTGTCAAATTAATAATTTGCGTTTAGTGCTTATTTATTTATTGTTAAACATTGCTGTACTAAATTTGATATACTAAGCTAATACAGTATGACTCCTACAGAAATTTTACATTGATTAAAGCGCTAGCAATGCTACAAAAAGAAGACTGTGTTGATTCTACGTGACAATGTAGATATGCAAATACAAAGGATGATTTTAGAAAGAGAACAAGGCACTAATAACGTTGCTGTATCAGAAGCTATTACAAGATATACATTTGAACACATAATGATGAACTTTAATGTAGTAAACCACAAGAATTTAGGTCAAACGGATAAGTTTGCCAAAGACCGACCTATGTTTACTTGCTAAGTGGTGGCCCAAACACAATTTCCACCTCTATTTGTCAATGTTTTTAACTCTGTCCTACTTCATGAATTTTTGTCTGAAATTGGATTCTATGTAACAGGAATTGTAAGAGAAGTCTGTCTGCTGGGAGTAATTTTGGAGAATTCTAAACATATGAAGAGACTGGTACACATAAATGTCACGACAATAACATAGTAACACTGTTCCAATTGAGTAGGCGTACCATTAATTCATTTAGTGAAACGTTACTCTCGGGTAGAAAAAAATATTTTTTTATTTTTTTTTTGTTTTGCGTAGGAAGTGGAGAATCTTCAAAAGACAAAGGACGCCCGATGCATCCAATAGTGTGGGATTTTTACCCACTAAACTCCACTCCCTGTTGGGATATTATACTTAGGAGGTTG
>WYDF02269940.1:0-18174 GCA_009867245.2 Adranes taylori | reverse complement strand
TTTCCTAAGCGCTCTTAACATGTAGCTAGCATCATCTCGGTCTCCTGTTATTAAAACTTGGTCATCAGCGAAAAATACGACTCGAAAATACGACTTACGACTCTTTAGATTGTATAAAAAACAAGAAAAGGAATCCTGTTTCGTCTCTTCAGCCAAGTTTCATTCAAAGTACACTGATTTCTGCATCGTTTTATTGCATTAAATAAAATTAAATTTACATTTTCCTCGCATTCTTACAAAATATCAGGATCTGTAATTGGTGTTACAGCTTTTTCAGTCTTTCCTGTTATGTTCTTATCTTTTAATACATTTGCTATTTCTATAATAGCGTGTGCTGCTGGATCTTCACATTTTTTTCTTTTCCTACTGGACTGCTTTGTAATTACTGTAGATTCTCTACCTGTGCTTGGAATGTAGAGCATGTGGGAACTAGTTCCTTCGCTACTATTCTCATTAACATATTCCACAATGATATTCTCTTCTTGGTTGTTACCTGCTGTATCTTCTTCATGAAATATTCAATTAATAAAATTTTAAATATAACATTTTTGTGTTTGAAATTACCAGCTTCACTTTGCGGCAACTCATAATGAGATGAATCAATCTCTTCACTAAAATCCATACTGACAGTTGTGGAACCAAGTAATTTCCTTGGCATCACGTGTTCTAGCAAAAATTGTAATTTATTATAGTACCATATTGTTGGTACGTAGATCTGCAAATGTTACAATAATACATGTTAATTGAAAGTTATATATCAAAGCGCATCATGTGCTAAATGCGCTTTACACGAAAACAAATAACTAACAATTATTATGTACTGACTACTATTTATTTACTGACTACTATTATTAACTATTTACTGACTTCCTTATAAAATATACATACCGAAATAATTACTTACTTCGTCAACGCCAGTACCATTCCTTTCACTTTGTTTAACTTTTCTATGTTCTACACCAAAGTTTGTTTTCATTCCCATTCCACTTATTTTTAATGCCTTGAATTGTACCACTTGGGCGCAATTGTTTTACAAGGTCCCGACTTTCTTGCATGTTTGTTGTGGTACAATTTACCTTTCACATTAAATAAACATGGGAAATTCCTATAGCTACATATCAAACAGTCAACTTGTTCCTTGGACCATGACATTACAAAACACGAATTAAATCGAAAAACTCGAATAAATTACGAAACAAAATATTTAGCTTTATAACCTCAAAGAACGTTAAAAAATGATAATCTCCGTTTTGATTCTTCCGCGCAGAATAAGGCGTCGATTTAGAAGGAAAAATAGGAGCTGTTCTAAAAACTTTTATGTACAAATTTCTGAATGTAATTTACATCGTAAATTATGTACTAAATGTGCTTTACACGATTCTAAATTTAGTATTAAATTATGAAATAAATTTGGATCAAGATTTAGTAACAAATTATGCATCATATAAAACGGTTCTTATGCTCTATTTAAGAATGCCTTGTGTCACATTCGTTCCTCATGTGACATTGTATTAAAAATTTGTGTTATATAAAATTTTAAAGTGGGTTAGTTGTTTGGAACAATGAAACGTACTGCTATATCACACCTATTTTTTGCCCTACGCATGAAATCCTAATACATATTATCATTGAATATTCTGATTTTTGTACGTAGGTGAGTGAAGTAATAGCAAATGCGACAACTTGTTTAGAAAACAATTGGAAACGACTATCGCTGAAAACGTCGCCCACAAGTACACTTCCCCAATCACCTGTCTCTGCAAATAACGGTTTCTTGAAAAGATCGGACGAAACGTTTACTACACAAGTGGCAATCACACCGGCAGCGGTCAATACCGTCGTCCAGGTAATTAGCTACTATATAAACAATTTTTAATATAAACTTAAAATTGTCATATAAGTATGCCTTAGTTACTTTCATTCTTCAATATACTTGAATTTTATTTTACCAGAAGCTTACAAATTTACTTTTATTTAAAATTATATATTTAAAAAGCGTCCCAATTACATTAATAAAAAATCATTTCTACCAATCATTACCAGAATTATTAATTATCGTTATATTAATTATCATTAATTATCGGATTTCATTTTACATCGTATCAAGAATATGAGTATCAAGAATATACTTCTGTCTGATTCAATTTATGGATAAAAATTCTTTATAGCTACAAGACTTCATGGAGACATAGTAGTATTTCCTCAACATTTTCTTGGATTATCAGGAGCATATCCCGATGATATTT
The DNA here is from genome assembly GCA_009867245.2 of Adranes taylori. Taxonomy (NCBI): domain Eukaryota; kingdom Metazoa; phylum Arthropoda; class Insecta; order Coleoptera; family Staphylinidae; genus Adranes; species Adranes taylori. Next base: position 15,928 of record WYDF02269940.1, on the reverse strand, counting down.
TGATTATTCTGATCCATTTACTTCATGAATTATTATTGTCACGTTGAAATTTGTAAGATGGGATTGAGTTAGTTTTAACAAGATAAATAAATTATACTTTCAGCCAAAATATAAAACAATAATTTATTTAGAGCGTAGTCAAACTATTAAAAGGTTATTTGGAAGTTTTAAGAAGTTTAAATACTACTAAGATGATTATTGAAATCCTTGCTTGATTAAGACGAAGATTCAATCTTAATAAAGCAAATACGGTCCCTGAATTAATTAAACACAATTCCAAAATAAAACACGATTAATTTTAAAATATTCTATTATCCACCAAATAAGTTATGTTCTATATAACGACAAGTATAGGGAGTTGATGAATTTTACCAAATAATAAAACAGGTAAGATTTATGTGTATTTTAATGAAAATTCAATTAAGTAGCAAGGATAAAATCCAATAATTATCCTTGTTACTGGACTAAAATACATATAATTTGTGGGGTAAACCTTTTCATGAAATAAATAATTTTGCCTAGTTAGTATAGTTGGTACATTCAATTGTACATATTGAAGCTGGTTTCAGTCTTGTTATCAACTCATTTTAATAACTTTCTTGATCTTAATATGAAATAGAGAAATAAGGTTGATGTAGAATTTTGACGCAATTGAAACTAAAAGTTACTACTTTTGGACCACCCCTTATTCTTTCCACCTTTCCTCAATTCAAAGATATGATCATTTCTGGTAGATATTTTCAAAATACTTATCACATATATAATCAGACGACGAGTGACAACAGCGATACTGATTTAGAAAATTGTAAAATTAATTTATATCCAATACATAATGTTTCAGATTTTGTTTTTATTCTGTAGGTTGACGGAAGCAGAAGTTCTAAAACAATGGTGCTACCTACTGGTGCTACTGGATCTCGTCGTAAAACTAATAAAGAGAAATGTCTTGTTATCACCATTTTTGCGTTGGTTATGTTTAGTGGATTTATGCTATTTGCGAACGTTAATAACCCACAATGCGATGTTGAAAAGCCAAGTAAGTATTCTGAATAATTATTTAATTATCGCTTTTAGCCTATTATTTTGAGAAATAAAATATAATACCGATTAATTCCAATAATCGACATTATCTAAAATATACCTGAAGTAAATTATACAAACAGCGTACATATATCAGGTTTAATGATGAAGCCATGCTGAAATTTTTGTAGTTATTTAAAGTTAATACTAAATTAAATTGTTTTACTGTGGTAATTTAGTTTTTCATTTACCTTTCCCATTGACGCTACAGTTCGTAAAGTGCCCAAACACACTCTCTTCCATGCATTTGGGTCAAGAGCAATTCGTCTCACGAATCCAGAGTTGTTCGCGTCATCTTCCACTTCATGCAACCATCTTTTACGTGGTCGACCTTCTCGTTTACTTCCTTGAGGATTTCGATGGAATACGTTGGGTACATTCTTTCAGGTGTCCTGTATATCTTCTTTCTTTTTGTGATATAAGACGCTTTCTCACACAAGCTATATAATTCGCCAGGTTCCATTTTCCTGAACTGGTCCGTAGGATTTCTTGAGGATTTTACGCTGTGCCACATCTTTTAGGTGAGTCTAGATCTCAGGTACTTAAGTTTGTTGACATTTTCAAGCATTTTACTATTATTAGTTAGATTGTCTTTGTTTGTTTTTCACGAGATAATAGCATATATTTTATTTGCTAATGTTTAGGCCTTGTTTCAATTATTCTTCCACAAATTCTTCATACTGTGGACATTTTTCTTTTCTTGTCATTTTCCCAGAATTACTATATCAGCAGTATGTGCTAAATATAGTGTTCCGGATTGAAAAGAAAACCCACCTGTGCACTACTGATTTATTTTTTGTATTACTTGAGCAAATTGTTATTACTTCTCATGACATGTAAATATCAATTGTTTCCATAAATATGAATTATGAACAAGAAACGAAAAAAAAGTGCATATTATACTTAAGATTTTACAGATTATAATATCTTTATTATCACTAGGTTATAGTACATTCAAAACAGTAAAAAGTACTAAGATTCGAAGTGTGAATCACAGTGCACTATTTCATTTTATAAATTATTAAATAAAAATGTCTCTGACAACTTGTTCCAAACTTATTTGAAAAGTAAACATGATAAGAATCAGCTTGCCGAAAGCTCTTGTTTACTTAGAATTAATTTTGTGCTTTAATGTTTGCAGGTTGAAAGGTCCAATGTCATCTTTACCTAAAGTGTTAGTTTTTTTTTTTTGGTATTCATATCTCGTCTATCGTACATGTACCTTACCGTTTACCTACTGAATGGTATATTATATTCACATGACTTCTTTAGCTTCTTCATCGTAATGTAAAAATGTGGTCAGTTGTGCCTGAATCCACTTTGATAATCTCCAAGTGTCCGTTCGTATATGACTCTAAAAGTCTTGCAAGGATTTTAGTGAACACATAATCCTAAGTTGAACACTGATGAGCCCCTATAAATAGGCCAGCTCAAGTGGATTCTTTCTTGAGTATCGGGCACAACAATGCTATCTTTCATTCTTCTGGTATCAATTCTTCTTCCGATATATTTAATATCAGTTGGTGTATTTGATTGTGTAAAAAATCTCCACTACATTTTAGTAGCTTTGCATTACTGTTGTCTTCCCCAGCTGCTTTGATGCTCTTCAATCCCTTGATTGCTTCTTAGATTTTAGTACTTGCGGTCTAGGACGGCGGTCTAGATTAGGGGCGGCAGATAGTGCTCTTCTCTTATTCTTCTTCTTACTTCATCTATACAAAATCTCTTAAAAATATTCCATCCAACTTTCAAGTACTCTTTTAGATACAACAATAAAATTTTTATCTTTGGCATCACGCTTTTTAAACTAATAATAACAAAATTTGTTTCGGCAAGTTTATCAGCTTTTTTTTTATTTATTTACTCTAGACTGGACTATTTTAGTCTAGACTGGAATACACACCACTGTTAGTAACCTATTGATTTGTGAAGCGCAAAATTTAAAGCCCGTTTTAGACTATAACAATAATTGGTACAAGAAAAAATATAAGATATTTTACAGTGTAATACGCAAACAAATTTCTTGTAACAGAAAATGATATGAAATTAGAAAAATTTCTAATGTCTATAAATTTTTAGTAAGCAAGCATGCGCATTTGTTAAGTGCATTCCTAGCTACTCCGTAGATACCAATAAGCTGTCATATGATTAGAGGTTATGTTTTTTAACTTTTAATACATTTGGCAATAGGAACATGAGCTACCAATGGCTTTATCAATATGATCGAGGGTTATTCAGACTACTATAACAAGTATAAAAGAAATCTTGCTCTTAAAGTTATTTCTAAAGTAGTTGGTGGGTCAATTATGGACATTACAAAATTGAATGGATTGCAAAACACTTATGCTGCAGAAAAGAGAAAAATGTGTGCATCACACAAAGTGGTGCAAGGAATGCATAGTGCTCAGGATTCTTGTAAGACTCAGGATCATTGTTTTTTAATTCCTTCGTCAGCATGTTAAAAATTCCTAAATCGTTTTGCCTTTTTAAAAGCCAACGACGGGTAAGACGAGATAAGACACGGCCAATATTATAATCTCATACTGCACTACTCAATGAAAGCGTCAATTTATCCATAATTTAAATCTAAAATAATTTTATTTAAAAAAGGTTTAGTTTTATTTAATCAAAATCTAATATTGGTACGTATGACGGCCACTTATCCCGCCAGAGACGATTTAGCAAGACAAATTTTAGTACAGTCTAACATGATTAATACTGATTCAGATTTTTGACAGTACTATTTATTTTTTATTTTTGACAAGCCTATTTTCTTATATCAATTTTTTCAAAATTGTGTAAATTATAAATACTATGTTATTTCAAATGTATTAATGAATAAGTTAGAATCACTGAACTCCTATAAGTAGAGACGGCGGAACATATAAAATTACATGAAGAATGTAAGTACTATTTACTGTCTAGCAGTAAGACAAATTTTAAATAGATAGGTGCTAATTTCGAAAATTGTAAATGATAAGGAATTATAAGAATTAGTTTAAAAATTATTAAACTAATTCTTATCATTTACAATTTTCGAAATTAGTATGATGGCCCGACGCTTCTCAGAAAAAGAACCTAATAGAAGTATGAGGCGAACTTTGATTGTTAAAGTCCCTTGCTTCATTGGTTACATATAAACACTTTAATAGTTCATCTCAATTTGTAAGGCGCTGTTTCGTTCAAATACATTACAAACAGCTAATACAATGCAGTATTACTGATCGAGTACTGACTCGTAAAGCGTACTGACTCATCATTCGATGTAATGATATCTTGCCCCTATAGTTGTAAAGGTTGATAACGGCTACCCCCTATCCTATGCCAGAAACACGTGTACACCTTACCTCAATTTTTAAACAAATTCTTATAATTCCTTATCATTTACAATCTATATAAAATTACGTCCGAATTATAACCTCACACTTTTATGAATTTGTTTACATGTCTTTGTTGTTCGACTCTTCATATATTTTTACTTTGGGCCTATTTTCAACTTGAAGTTCTATCGCATCATAGCCGACAGGAAGGATGCCGAATAATTTTGCCGCACACCAACCTCTCTTGATTAACTCGTGCGGAGATCTTTACAGTGCGTAAACCCGCACATACTGGACCGAAGTTTTACATCTACCCCTATAGATGTGCATGATACGTTACTCTTCCCTTCCTAAGTGAACATGGGCCTCGTATAAAGTCTCGGCCAAGCTGAGTCTCGAACCGCAGACCTCTGGATTGGTAGTCATGCATCTTACCAATGCGCTACGGCGCCCACATTTATTTTTGTTTTAAAATTTCAGTAAGACAACTCCAGTGGCGTATCAATATTTGTGAAAACATATATACATCCGTAGTCACATTACTACAAATTAAAACGAAGGAAATTATAATCACAAATTATATACCTATTATGGTCACACAATATTAGATAGATAGATAGATAGATAGATAAATAGACGTACATATATTGTTACACAATGTGTTAATCTTAATAAGGTTAATACATAATAGTGTTAATTATGTATTAACCTTAATTATAAAAAGAAAAATAATTAAAGTTAGAAAAATGTTCTAAAAAATTACGGTAACAAAAATGTGTTATGCTCCGATTGCTCCATTGACACATTTATTTAGCTATTCCTCATAACTATAAAATGCTTCTTTAATTAGAAAATCTTTTACTAAAGTTTTAAATCTAGTCTTCTCTATGTTTCTAATAGGTACTGGTAATTTATTATACAATACATTATCTAAATAGCTAGGTCCATTTTTAATTTTTGTTAAGCGACAGTATTCAGTTCTAATATCCTTTTTAAATCTTGTATCATATTCATGAAAATCTTGTTGCGGTTGGAAATTACTGTAATAATGGTTTACATAGAGCAAACATTCTAGTATATTGTCAAGGACGCGTGACGGGGTGTGCAGAAACAATTAATAAATCAAATAATAAATAACTAATTATTACTAAGGGGGCTTTATTTACATTATAAATCAAAATACATAATTACAATACAATAATACTTAATTTAATTATACACGTTGTCTAGAGCCGGCAGTTCCGCCGTGGCACACCAAAACGCACCAGAACCAAACTAACTCCAATATGCGCGCATTAACGTTCCACAGAACTACCGACTTTACAGATACATGGTGATGCCACATGGATCGTAACACGGATTTAGTAAAGAGTGTACAAATATATAATTTGGAAAATACTCACGTGTCATCACCCCCTCCATATAAAATTATTGCAGCCCCATGCAAATGTAATAATAATAACTTAATTTAATATCCTAACTCCTTCAAAATACTTTAACACTGATTTACTAATTATGATTACTGATTATTTTAACTCATAAAAAAATGAATAAAAAAGAACAATTTTTTTGTTTTAATTTTTCTTTAAACCAAAATAGGTGACTAAATTTTTTTTTTCTTCAAAAATATAAAGTAAAGAAGTATGAATCATAAATAAGAAAGATCAATTTTTGGTAATATTTCTTTTAAACTTAATTCCAAATATTAACAAACACAAAGTGCATACAATGCTCCTGACCTAAAATTCCCCCGAAACTGCGCCTAATCCCTAATCATGTTTTATATAGTTTATATTGATTTCAACGAACTTTCCGCTGTAGGTTACCTATATAGCTTTTGGTATCGGTTCTTTTGGAACAACTTAACTTGTGCAAGCTTTGTCATGCGCGCTGAATTGTCCGCTCATCCACGGATCAGTGAGATGCATTATGGGCAGCGAGCTCGGTGGAAGTTCAGCCATAAATTCATTGATCCCTTCGTCCGGAGAGTGTAGCTCCATAGTTTCCGTGTACATAAAATAAAAAAAAACATAAAACAAAATCAATATTAGTTGACTGATCTTTATAGTCTATTTATTTCTCATTACTCCCAGTATCAAATAGAGATTTTCTACTAAAATTACTAAAATAAATATTAAAATTATAACATTTAATATTGCAATAAGTGTAAAGCAATAATATATAATTTTATCATTATATTGCGCATGAGCTTCATGAATCATTGATAGAACATTTAGCTGCATGCGAATTACCTTCAAAGTCAAATAAATTACAAGTGTGAAAATAGCATTCCATATGATGAGAAGACTGTCTCGATGGATTATATAGTGCATTCCGTCGGATCTGCTATCACTCAACACATTTTTATTTTCTCTTCAGCCTCTTTCGTATCCTGTTGCGATGTAATATTGAGATGAGGGATTTTAATGTGCCAATTATCATCCAAACATTTTTCAATTTTGTGGTAAATTGGTGAAGAATATTCGTGTAAAACTGAAGATTTAAGTTATGAGACAGGTATTATGTGAACTGTTTCTAATTGTAATCCTTTTCTACTGTCGCATGGGAATCTAGGATGAATCATAATGTCATCTTTACGTAGAGATTACATTCGCAAGGTTAACCTGTCTGAACAGCACCCGGAGTATTGTAGTGGAATTGCTCTAGGTTGAAGTTCTTATGTGGGCACTGTATTTTTGTAACGGTAATGGGATGGGTGAGTATACATCTATTCTCTTCCACTTCGGTGACCACTATTGTCTGAGAAGTCTGACAGCGAAGAGGACATAGATTTGCAAGTTCCCCTATAGTTGCCCCTTCAAACATTTTAATTGCACATTTGGGCCCGTAAATGGGATCCGCAGATACTCTAGGTAAAAAACAAAGTTGATTACTGTAGGGTTTACATTGATGTAGCCCTGTACCACTTATTGTCCTAGTAGATTTTGTGCTTGATTCGGAAGCAGCTAAATATAAATGTTCATGCATTATAAAACAAATTTGTCCGGTTACCAAAATTTAAGACACCGCCAGTGTTTATCCCAGCGGAATCAAACATAATAACATTTTTAAAACAATTCGAAGAAGCAGCTACAGCAAACGCCAGGACCGATCAATATAAAATCAACTATTTTCGAACTTATCTGGAGAGTGCGGCATGCATTTGGTATAATTCATTTAAATATGATGTGGAAAATGCTCAGAAAACATGGGCAGAAATCTATAAGTAGAATTTATAAAACAGTTCGGAGGAGAACAACCTTTAAGGGAATTCAGAAGACGTATAGCGAATCGAAAACAGGGAGCTACAAAAGATATCAAAACATATTATTTCGATTTGATAAAAATGGCGGATGAAATTGGTAATACATCAGACGAACAATATGCTGAATATTTTGAAAATGGGCTAAATCTCACGTTTTCTGAAAAATATGGATTTTTCAGTACAGGAAGCAACTCCAGAAATGGTATTAAAAATGTGGTACTGAAATTCAGTGAAATTTGCCAAAGGGGTAAAATTCAGTCAAATTTGCCAAAGGGGTATAACCCCTCATATGAACACCTTATTGTTGGCCATGAATTTAAATGGTAGGAATGATAGAACACGTCAACATAATAACACCGAAGATTATGGTCTTGGCACAGGTAGTGATCATAGAGGGTACCGTGGTAACAACAGGAAATATCCGAATACACGGACTTCGCAAGGACGTCCAAGATGTTTTAAGTGTAATAGTATAGGACATTACGCCAGAACATGTGAGGCACCGCATCTTAGTCAGCGATACCCAATTTATCAAAACGGGAATAGGAATCCACAGAACCGAGGTAACGATCACGATGGCAACAATAACCGCAATCAAACCTATCAAGCTATAAACAATAATCGGAACCACCCAAACGGAGAAAGATGGCAAGAATAAGCCCATCTAACGCCTTATATAGCCCTGTAATAGAGGAAAACGCATCGATATTAACAGTAAAGGGCTTAATGAATTATGTTCCCACTCATATTGTTGTTGATACAGGGGTGGGTCGCAACATTATATCAAAAGATATGGTGTCAACATTTGTTGTAGAATTTGTAGCACTTGAGTTTTGCTATCAAAATGCTATGCGACACACAATCAAATGCTTGTGTTAAGTCAAGGAAAGTGGCTATTGCATATTGTCAACATATAAACCCACCCTAAATAATACGCAATATTTCAGGAAATCAACAGCAGGAAATCATACAGGGAAATCTTTAAGAATAGCACATTATTGGGTACAAATAGGGGACCTAAACCAGCGTACATCAGCATTAGTAATTGAAAAACTTCGAAAACCAGTTATATTAGGAATGAATTTTTTGAGGAAAAATAAGGCAATATCGGACATAGGAAAGCATTCAGTTACTTTTAATATCAAGGAAAAAGTTAACAAAGAAGTGGATGTAAACTTTATGAAAGAAGAAATCACACCTCGGAAGGATAATACAAGGAGTAATAGCAAATCACACAATAAGGATACAAGTACAACAGCGGTCTACACAAATAAAACATTTATTGAAGAAGTAAAAGAATTTGGATGTATTACTCATGAATTGTTCCAAGAAATATTTAAAATAAAATTAAAAGAAGATGTTATCATGAGGCCAAAGGAATAAAAATTGGAATCGGTAGAAATGTCACCATCATCAAATAGTATTCGACTTTATGATGGAATAACACCAAACAGAAAATTTTTGGATTGACAATTGGAGATACCGAATTATCACGATATTTTAAGGGAAACAGTAATTCTGAAATCAAAAGCTAACGAAAGTTGTAAATTATTCAAGGGTAATACGTTAGTGTACATAAACAATGAACACCAGAATGAGAAAATAAAAATTCATGAACAGTATTGTGTGATCGCAGAGAAGAAAATTGAAGTTTCCGAAATAATTCTGGGAGAAAATTTGTCATCAATGGAGAAAGAAAAAATTATAAAACTAATACAGGAATATTCAGACGTTTTTGCAAAATCGACCGATGAAATGGGTCACACGCACATTACGGAACTTGAAATTATAATAGAAGAAGGCGCCCGTGCAATAAAATGAAAGCGCTACAGAGTTTCACAAAAAGAGAATGAAATAATAAACGAGAATTAGATCAGATGCTTAAAAGCGGAGTAGTAAGGCCAAGTAAATCGGATTGGTCGTCACCGGTAGTCCTAGTAAAGAAGCTGAATAATACATGGCGTTTTTGTGTGGACTTCAGAGTCCTCAGTAGGGTTACCAGAAAACACCCACGTGTCAATCTAGATAGATGGCACTGTTAACACTTTTAGATTGATAAAAGCTTCTCGAGAATCATTCCTATAGCCGAGTCCAGCCACTATATGGATTGCTCGCCTTTGCATGCGAAAGATTCTATGCCTGGATGGAGAATTACCCCACACCAAGATTGAGTAAGAAATTATCGAGTGACACATTGCATAGTACACCAATAGCAGACCATTCTCAGATAGAGTATGCGATTAGATTCCTTAAAACATAAGTATTGCTGCTCACCCTTTTAGCCATAGTCTCTTCGTGTTCATTACACCTTAATATTGGATCAAAATTGATTCCAAGAGACTTAACTACATTCGTGTTCTGAGAGTCGTTCAAGTCTCTTAAGGTGAGTACCATGTTTTGCGTTTAGTTATGATTTATACATTGTTCGTTAGAGTTGAACCACGTGACAGCTCTATGTAAAATATTTGGATTTCCTGCTATTATCTTATTTAAGTTATTTCCGCTGTTAAGTAACGTTGTATCATCTGCATATTGTACACAAGTCGAAAACTGTGCCATATAGTCAGGGAAGTCGTTGACGTATATTAGAAATAAGAGTGGGCAAAGGATTGAACCTTGCGGTACCCCTCTTGTTGTAGGTAATTCTTCCGATGTAGAGTTATTAATTTGACACACTGGAATCGATCAGTTAAGTATGATTATAGAATATCTACTGCAGTGTCATCAAATTAGTAGCACTTGAGTTTTGCTATCAAAATGCTATGTGACACACAATCAAATGCTTGTGTTAAGTCAAGGAATGTGCCTATTGCATATTGTCGAAATTTAAAACAATCTAAACAGTAATTAATAAACTCATTTATAGCTGTAATTGTGCTTTTGTTTTCTCTAAAACCATGTTGCAGTGAGTTGAATAATTTATTTGTTTCAAAATATTCTATTACTAATGGACAGTGCCTTTTAAAAAAAATTAGGAAATAAACGGAAGAATTGATATTGGTCTGTAGTTCTTTTCTTCATCAGCATCACCTTTCTTGAAAACGGGCACTACGATGGACTTATTTAATTTGTTTAGAAAAGTATCTTCCTGGAAGTACAAGTTAATTAATTTGGTTATAGAGATTACCAAATTATTAATATTCTTTTTTATGATTTGTAGACATAGCCCATATATCTTTACGTGCGGTATTATTTAGATGTTTTATAATGTTCTTGACTTCAATATAGGAGAGTTCCATTAAATTGAAGGATATGTTGTCAGGTACCTATATGTGCGCTAACCCATTTGTATGGATTTTGACAGTTGTTTCCAATCGTTGCTGTTTTCAAATTTGGCAAATTTACTAAGTATTTGTAGAAACATGTCGCATCTAATTTTTCAGTAGAAACTAGGTTTTTTGTGACTTACGACTATTAAGTATTTTCCATATTGTTCTAATAGGATTGTTAGATTGTTTTTTGTACAGTTTAGAGCTTGCCTTCAAACTGTATTCGCCTGTATTCGTTGCGATAGCTATTTCTTTCCATTTGTAGTTCTTCAGTTTCCAACGACCTATACAACTTACAGATCTTATGGTAATGTTCACGCATTATTCGCAAGGACACATTGAAACATTTTACTACTGCATTTGTTACTAATGATTTAATATCTTTCAAAGGGAAAGCCGTATAAAAAGCATCCAATATATCTTTTAAGAATATAGAATATTTGATACAATCTGTTAAGTTAGTGTCTTCAATAAATTCCCAAGAAAAGTTATCAATTAAATTATGGAAAAGGTTAAAGGGCGACAATCAAACTTACTAATATGGTACTCCTTGCTTATCAATGGTATAGTAATTTCAATAGAGTGTCCTAATGAGCAGACCTATTTATGTCAATAGTATTTGAGATCTAATTGTCGTGGTAAAAAATTATGAAAATGTTATCAGGTTAATTAATACGTCTTGTTGGAGAGCGAATTGTTGTTTAAAGCCATATGAGTGTAATAGATCACCCGTTGTCGATGCATTTACATCTTTTTCTTCAAACCTTACTTTAAAGTCTCCTGTAACTATATTTAGTTTATGATTAGTTACTGAGAGGATTTGTTCTAAACGATCAATATATCCATTGAAATTACTTAGCACTACGGTGGTGATGTAAAAAAAAGATCTTCCACCTGTGCTGCAGTAACTTCACAAATAGTATTTATTGATAACACATATATGGCAAGAACAGGTGAACTTGTAAACATGGGATCACATAGAATCGTAACTCCGCCATATGATTTTTTTTGTTTGTCTACAGAAAGCAGATACTAGTTGTAGATTTGATACTTTTAAGCTGTTAAGCTCTGAACCTACTAATCAGTGTTCAAATAAACATATTATAGAAAATTTATTATGTACACGATTCAGAAAGGATTCAAACTCACTGGCCTTATTTCTAAGCCATTGTATATTTAAATGAAGCAGGTTTAATTTACTATTCACCTCGTTCGTATCATCACCTGAAGAGCTAGTACACTGATGATGTGTTTTCTTCGTTTCTGTCTCTTCGTTTTTTAAATATTCTACATACATAGAATATTTAAGGTTTCTTATAATCATAGAATGGGTTGTAGACAAATCAAAACTACAGTAGAAATAATTTTAATTAGATTAGAATTGATCGTTCACATTATAATTAGATTACAGTATAATTACTCCTATCATATGTGATTAATCAAAATGTTACATGCAAGTAAGATATCACATTACCTAAGTGACGTTGATGTGTCTGATTGTTGTATAAAATAATGGGTTTTGTCTGAAACGCTGGCCAATTGTGTTTTATTTTCAGGAAGAAAATATTCACTAAATAAGATGATTTAGGCGGATTTTATAAAACATGTTGAACTAAAATGTTGTGAGCATATATGTTTGGCTAGGCAACAGTAACTTCAATACTTAGGGCTTTTAACCATTCATCCCGTAGAGCTAAAATCTTAGTCGGCAACCTATAAAAAAAAAACAACAGGAAGCATATATGGTTTCATACTACTTAACTCCAAGTCTATGAACTTTGTCCACTTCAATGCAAATCAGATTTTTACGCTAGTTACAAATATCATGTGTCAATCTACTTAACTCAAATAAACTTTAATAAGTTATTAAAGTTTATATGGGCAATCGTGGGCATGTATGTGGGCAATCGATTATTAATAATAATCGATTGCCCACATGAGAAAAATGATCTACTAATAATAGTCACGGAGTTTGGTTGCAAAATTCAAACAAAGCAACAATGCATACTATTATACTAATTATAGAAGTACAAATTGATTCTGCACAAAAAATGTCGTGTTTGTTCTTTGGGGACACCTTTTTATATTGAGAATAATTACAATTTACTTTGTTTTTGCTATGTTCCAACCAGTTCTTTTTAAAATACAGATATGTTACAACCAGTGTAATACATACAAAAAATAAGTTTCATCAGACTACACGGATATGTGCTAAGCTAAAATATAAATACGCAAAATCCGAGCTGATGCTGATTTTTATTATCAATATTGAACTTAAAAATCAAAAGGAAACCACTTAGTTCTTACAAATACACAAAGGAATGTTATATATAATCCTGAAATTTATGTTGAATCCAATTAAATGTAGAATATAAAACTATAAATACTAGATCGGCACGATATGAAAATTTAATAAAAGTTGAAGGCGGCCTACTTATTACCTACTAAAATACCTACTTATCTGTAAAGTTGTTTTATTATTTTTATCACACACAAGGCACGATAAAGCCATCATATCATAAAATTTTCCAGATTCGGAAGAGAAAACAAATGACATTTATTTCAATTTAAAGGATATATTTTATAGTCCTTCAAAATATCAATGTTACGCCACTGTGTATATTTTTAATGTGTATATTTTTACTAAATTTATTTCACCAATTAGGCAACGATCAATTGCGTTCTATCTTCTAGTAGTGTGAGGTTATAATTCGGACATAATTTTATATTTTCCGCCATAAAGGTGTTAGAATTATGAATAGGTTATAATTATTCCCTATTATCTTTAATTTTATAATCAACTAGTTAATATTTGTTTCAGGTTTAACAAAACCAGTTTGTTTAACTGAAGAATGTGTTAGAACAGGTAAGATTTAGTGTAATCATTAATGTTATAATTTTGTCTTATACGTTAAGTACTAGCAGTTCAAATTAAAAAAGATTAAATGTTCTTGACTTAACTTTACACTATAAGAAAACATATTTATGAATAACGTTTTAGAATTAAATTGTTTGCAAATTAACTTAATGCTAAAAATGTTATAATTTTCAAATGGCGTAAAATGAGTAGGTTAAAGAGGGATAGATTTTATAAACATCATAGTTCGATGAACAGATAAATGATATAGATACCTGAACCGATGGATCGGTACAATTTCACGCATCGTTAGTTAAGGATATTCGATTAAATATAGCTTTGCTATGTTAATCCTTTCTAAACATTGAAAATCATTTAGTTCAACTGATTTGAAATACCATTAGCAAAGAAAACTTAGTGTAGTGAACGGAAAATGTATGTTGAAGTGAATTTTTAATTTAAATAGCTAATTCAGAAATTAGCAGGAAATTTCCGTATTGATAGAGCTTAGGATACAATAGGGTTGTCATATTTAATCAGTCGGAAATTCTGAATAGGATGTTGTTTTCAATAGGTTTGGTTTAGCTTGATAAACGTACAGTAGGTAAGGGTTAGCCTGATAAAGTACAGTGCTTAGTAAACCACAGCATTAAAACTCATTACATTAGATTAAACATTTTTGCTGGTATAACTAACATCACAAAGAAAGGTGACGTATGCTGTTACAGGATTTGCTTTTATTAAAACAGGATCGTAATTATGCTTTTGACTACCATACTGCTTTATTTTATTCTGGCTATTTGTAACATAACATGTTCATACATGAACTCGCGGGGTTGGACACGAAAGTTACAAATTTCTATTATTATTAGTACACCAATATATTTAGATAGGTAAACACATATCCATGTACGCAATATCAGAGTAATAAAATATGGTTTATTAAATATGGAGTAATAAAATATGGTTTATTGTTCTTAGTATTTATAATTTTATATTTGACTCGATTCCCGACTTGATTTAATTGATTAATAATGTGCCAATTCTATTTATAATTAAAAATTTGTTAGAATGATTCCATTAGCAAAAATAGCAAGTAAAAGTAGTAAACTAAAAATAATTTGATTCTGTTAGAATTTATTTCTTCGATTGTACTTAACTTCTCTTCTTACTTAACAGTGGCATATCTGGACGTCACCAGAATTAAATGGTTCAATTGTGGATGGTTAGCGAGATACATTGTATAATCTATTTCTATAGCATGAGTTGTTGAAGATATGAAGTGATTTTTTACGAACATGGAAGTGGTATGTTAGGAAGGATTTATTGGCTGTAGATGAAGTACCGCAACAGTCCTCGGTAATGCTTTTCACGTGTCACAGGGTACAACCATCCCTTGCCTGGAGTGGGAGGTTATGGCACATCGCCTAGAACTATGAGTGGAATTGGTGAATCTGGGGGTGACGTTCATTCTTCTTGTTGCTTTGGTGGTGTGGAAGGAATATGTGCATCTACCAGCGTACGTGGTGTACGCAGAGGTTTTCCTGATGTCTTATCTCTGTCATATCCGTTGCTTTGCTGAGCTTGCCGATTGGCTTTTCTCTTCCTCTGACTTTGACCTCCTCCTTTTCTCATTGGCAAAGTAGACGACAAGGAAGGATTTATAAAATATTTATATGAGTGAATGAGGAAATCAGATTCAACACCGAAATTTCGCTCTCGGCTTAAGAAAATAGATGTGATCACTTAATGGTGAGTTAGGCTAGGTAAAACGTGCTTACTAGTACAAGACCCAGAATGCGCTTGGTGAACACTAGTTTGAGTGGGTCCTTTTTATACGAAACTAGTTAAACCATGTATATAAGTATATAAAAACACGTGCGTATTTGAATGCAACGTTGTGTCAAAATTTCAAGAATATGTATTCCCGTGTTCCCGGATTTTAAGTAAAAAAACACTCTTGGGAGTAAATGCAACGTGGTGTCAAACTTTCAATTCAATCAATCGAATAGTTTTCGAATTTTGAAGCCACAAACATACGCAGGCTGAATTTATATATATATATATATATATATATATATATATAAGATTAACTGGCAGAAGACTTCTCTGGCGTGTGGCCAGAGACGGTGGCATT
>WYDF02269918.1:0-18175 GCA_009867245.2 Adranes taylori | reverse complement strand
GTGCGAGGCATCTTTCGTGGAGCGTCGCACGGGCGACCTCTTGGTGGGCGGGGGGGGGGGGGGGGGGGGGGGGGGGGGTTGCAAATTTTAAAGTTCCGCTACTGGCCTTGGATTCCACATCATTTGTCAAGTGCTTAAAATAAGGGTCATGTCAATTGCATCAAAATATGTCTATACCAGGTGACGTATCGTGGATCTACGTGTATAAGCCCACAATAAAAACTAGTCAATTGTATGGGTCAGTAAAAACTAGTCAAAGTTATTCATGCATAAAGCAAATAGTCGCCTGTTTTTCGGAAAACTGGACATGTCGCAACCGGACCATTGGTGCAACGTGAAATGGTCATTTTTGAATGGTATACAACAATTTGTTTGACACAAGTCTTCGGATAAATAAAGAAAACCAACCACCAAAGACATTGTACAGAAAAGAGAAGGAGCAGGAAATGTAACTAACTCGGACCCACCCTCCAAGGAAGAGGTCAAGACAGGATAAAGCAGCTGAAAAATGACTCCCAGAGCAGATAATATTTCACCAGAGCTCCTGTCAACTGACCCAGACACCGCCACTGATCTTCTGTACGCTCTCTTTAAGAAGATTTGGAACAAAGAAAACTTGCCACCGGAATGGAGAGAGGGACTCATCATTAAATTGCCCAAGAAAGGGGACACCACTAACTGTCTTAATTGGACAGGAATCACTCTACTGTCAATCCCAAGTAATGTGTTGACGCAGGTGATACTCAACAGAATCAAAGCACAAATGGAATCACAAATAAGGAAGGAGCAAAGCAGAGGTTAGAAGTCATCGTTCTTGAATTTATCATTGAACGATGAATTTATCATGAATTTATCATTAGCCTTCATCTTCTGCTCGTAGATTTTGAAAACGCCGTCGATTCCCTTAAAGGGGCAGTATGTGGAAAACCTTGCAGAAATACGAATCTTGCTGGATAAGAGCGCAAGGAATTAAGCCAACCGCCGAATGCGAGCTCCATCAAGTGACTTTTTGGGCACTCAATACGTCGATGTGATAGATCATCCCGAAATATAAAAGGCAATCAAAGGCAAATATTTTAATAAGGTGAACCCAGAATTCCACAGAACGGTATTATTCACCAGTACATTTAAAGTTGCAGAACGAAAGTATTATAAAGAAATTTTCGTGCGTTCGCTCTTTCTTGTAGACCAGAAGAAATTTTGACGAGGGTCTCTATTTTGAAAGTTAGCTCGATCACTTGTATTTCTGTATTTACTAAAAAAAATCATTGGATTAAATAAAAAGGACTCGGGTACACACATTTTCATCGCAAAACTATAAGTTGACCCAAAAATTATACTTACCATATCAGGTTTCAGAAGTTGACTAGTTTGGCCAATATCAGCTGCAGCACCACAAGAAGAAACACGATTTCGATTAACAACGATTCGACTATCATTTAGACCTAAAACATCCAATTGTTCAGACTCGTCTTCGTTGTTATCCTGACGCGTAAAATTATTTTCCTCTTGTGATGATGAATTTTCATTTTTCGTCGGAGGAGGCGGGGAAATTATCAACTGTAATGAATTCAATGCTAAAGATTGTTGTGATTGATCTTGCGACAATTTCTGCTGTTCATTTTGTTGCAATTCTTGATGTTTTCTACATACCAAATTCTGGGTCAATTGTTGATTTGGATTATTTAAAGATGCTGATTGTTTTTGATGATGGTGGTGATGTGGCAAATGATGGCAGTGTGGAATATGATTATTATGAGTATAATGGTACGAATAATGACGTACCATCGCCGATGATTTGTTTGATTGATCACAATTGTTCGCTGCACTATTTGTAGTAATTGTTGTATAGGAATTACGTTTAAAACTTCCAGAAAATGATGGTGCACGATCGGGTTTACGACCAATAATGAAATAAGTTTTCAAACCTACAAAATTCAATATTTCTCTTTATTTAATCAATTAAAAGGTATGCAAAACATTATTAGGAAAAACATGCGAAACAAAACTTTACCCTGCAGTCGATCGTTTGTTATATATTGAATATTGATATTGTAACGCGAGATTTGTCATCATTTTAATTTAGTTCTACACTATATACTCTTTCTACAATTATCTTTCGAGTAACCTAATTACCTAATTTATTCAAGATGGTTAGATTGTTTGAAATGTTTAGTGGTTTAAGTATTTTGTGTGCTATACGAATTAGTTGTAACACTTCATTTAAACTTTTAGTCATGAAATAAAATTTAGTCATTATCAGTCACTACTTTTAGTCATTATTTCTTCCGTCCGAAAGAAATAAGTTAGATGACGTCAATTATGCAAACTATAGGTAGCAGACGAGATCGTCGCTGATTGGTGATATTCAATAGATACCACAGCGTGTCGCTGCTAACTACGAGAATAGATCTAATTGGTAGTAAATCAATAGCTGGTGAAAGCGTACCGTATGATATTGTACAAGTGTGAGTAAAGAAAGTAGATCGGATTGGACATGAATCCATAATGGACGAAAAAAATTATTAGAGTAGGTTTAATAGGTAATTAGCTGAGACTACATTAGAAGTAAGCAATTTACTACAAGTAGGAAAAAGTAGTACTAGATGTAGAAATTATAAGGAAGATTAGTAGGGGTAAACTGATAAAACCTTATACAGAGCGCATAATTGTAGTAAAATAGATTGATTAAAAAAATTGAAAGTACTGAGCCGGACTAAGAATTAGGCAGTTAGGTAATTCTTCGGGATGAAGGAGTGAATTAATTTGTTATCGCGCTTATTCAGAGCTATAGTTTTTTTTTTGGTCTGAGGATTAAATAAAAGAAGACATGACTCATATGTGAGCACATTGTTTTATTATAATAATAATAATTATTATTATTGATTATCTATAACTTTGCGGCTCTTGATTTTATTTACCATTTTTATAGCGAACTATATTTTTTTGGAATTAATTTTTACGAACCAATTTCTAATGAGTGCTTAACATTGATTTATTTTATTCTTAGACTTACATGCTCTTATTTGTTCACGCCTGAATCTCATAAAACTAGTAATTAAAACGATTTAAACTGTTGACATCGGTCCCGAAGCCAGCTGCTACCCGCACTGGTCAACATTGGGTTAAACGAACTACGTCGCCCCGTAGTAACACGCCACGTTTCGTCCGATCCCAAAATTTTGTGGAAAGGTTAGGTTCGTACAAAACCTGAACAAATCTCACCTTTCCCCAATTTCACATACAAAAAATATGTGACAGTATTTATAATAACTTAGCGTTGATTATTTCATTGAAAATAGTAAAAAGTACAACCTCAATATAGAAAAAATATTTAAAAGTATATAAAAATGGAAACAT
This sequence comes from Adranes taylori, assembly GCA_009867245.2. Taxonomy (NCBI): domain Eukaryota; kingdom Metazoa; phylum Arthropoda; class Insecta; order Coleoptera; family Staphylinidae; genus Adranes; species Adranes taylori. The sequence goes on along the minus strand of WYDF02269918.1, from coordinate 14,815 downwards.
CTTACCTTCAACATGTTCACCTTCATCCCATAAATAACCATTTTGTGGTAGAAATTTGAGCGTCGTCTCACTAATGTGCACCATTCCAGGTTTCCCCGATGATTCCATACGATTTGCCAACGTCACATCATTCGACCACACATCGAACTTGAATCGTTTCGTTCCGACGATACCGCAAAGTACTGTTCCGGTATGTACACCAACACGCATATTGACACCTTCGCGATGATCATTCTCGAACTGTTCAATCGCTTGGATCATACTCAAACCCATTTCAACTGTACATACAGCATGATCGGGTCTTGGATCTGGACAGCCAGATACGCAATAATAACAATCTCCTAGATGAAAAATACAATTCATTCTATACATAATAAATCTACATATATCACAAAAGATAAAATAATTTATACCTAACGTGGATATCTTCTCACATCCATGAAATTTGCATAACAAATCAAATCGCTGGAAAAGATTATTTAAAATCTCAACTAATTCTTCCGCTGATTTTGTACTTGACATTTTCGTAAATCCAACAATATCAGCAAATAAAATACTAACATTCTCCATTCGACTCATATTAAATGGCCTAAAAAAATTTTTCTCCGTTTTAGAAATCGTTCTCTTACTTGATGTGAACCAAATATACCTAAATATTGATCTAATATCATCATGTGTGCTGGCTCTTCGTAATTTTGGATCATCTGTTGCTCCATTTGCTGTTAAATTATTTTTGGCTGCATTAAAATACTGATCGTCATTATCTAATAGCCATGTTGCAACACTGGGTGGCATTAAACTATGTAACATATTTTCTTTTAACTTTTTTTCACTTTCAAGTTGCCGACGTACAAGTAAACTTTGGCCTACTTTCATAAAAGTATTACGCATACGTACATTGGTCATTACAAGTATATGTAGACCTATCAAAGAAAAAGAGAAAATAATTCTATCGCTAGGACATAGATATTTCTAAAGTTCAATTATAATAACAATTTATTGATACATCTCAGATGCATGTGGTATATAAAAAAAGAACAAAGAAATTTGTTCTAGAAGTACTCTAAAAGTGAACTCGTTCAGTCAAGAAAATTCACAACTGTTCTCAAGCCCATAAATGTTAAATCAGCAATAAAAGTTAACATTAACAAAATTAGATAAATAAAAAACTTGTTTTCGTACCTATTTTAAATTTATCATCAAATTATAGATAATCTACTTAATAATACAAAACATAAGTAATAACAAATTTATTAAAAAAATTAAAATGCGATATAATCTGAACCACATATAAATCCAATCAATGTTGAATATCTAAGTTCGCTTCAGTGTTGGAGTCCACATTTTTTTAATGTAATGAAAGACTAATATTAAAAAAACTCCATTTAATAATAAATAGACACAAATTTGGCCGTCGAAATACTAACTCTGGGCATTCACACAACCCGTACACTAATGCCTAATTGCTAGGGTTTGCAGGAAGAAATTAGAAAGAAAAAAAATCGACTATAAAATTCGACGTTAAAAGAAATGTGCAAGTACTTTCCTCTTTTCATAAAGCAGAGACTGAGTTGGTAACGAGAAGAATACAGACGGGAGCAGTGGAAGAAATAAGAAAATCTGTAGCGATTATCGAGGTTGTTGGAGGTCTTAGGAACCTTAAATCTGCCAAAAAAGGACGTCCATCAACATCAGATTTGGAAGAAGGCTTGAATAAGAAACCTCATTATAGTTTTCTAAGCAAAAGAAATAATTCTAAGGATTGTGCAGTTTGTAGTAACCGAAAGGTGCTACGTGGAAGAAGAGAAACTATATTTTTTTACGACACTTGCACACGTAAACATGGACTCCATCCTGGCCAATATTTAAAAAAATATCATACGCAGAAGATATACAAGCAATAGGAACAATGTGGCAACAATAATGTTCATATCATATTGAGTGCGCCAATTTCGGGGTATGAATAAAATATATTTGCTCTTGCTTCAAATAGAAATTAGTGTTCCTAACTTAACTTGTCCTACCTTAACTTTACTTGAACTTAACTTGTCCAATGGTAGGATTTTTTTCTGCATTTGTGAGACTGAATTTTAGGAAATATTTTTTCTTATAAATAAATTATATGCATGTAGTTCATATGCATGTCAACATATGTTATAATGTACATATGTTTTTGAACAGGACCTAGGTTATAGGTCCAGTTTGGGGAAATCAAATAGGGCCGCAAAGGGTTAACCTCTTAATTCATCTCTAGTATCAGCGTATACACGCTAAATGTAAGAATTGAATAATGTATATTATTCAATTATACAATTGCAATTTAATATGCAATTGTTGCACATTATCGTAGTTGCAAATTAATTTTTGAGCATTCGTTTTTTGGATTTTTTTTTCTTTTGCACAAAGGAATTTTTTGTTATTATAGAATTGAATAATGTACACCCTATTGAAGTTACTCTTTTGCTAGTCGTGGTTACAACACTGGCGAGTAGCCAAATTTCGTCATGACAATTGCAATTTAATTTGCAATTGTTGAAAATTATTCTAGTTGCAAATTCGACAGTGTTGTAACCACGACTAGCAAAAGAGTAACTTCAATAGTATGGTTAGATGGTACACTCTTCTGCTGTACCGGATTTTATAGTACTTTAAACTACTCAAGCGCTTATGACTGCCACTGGCAACAACTTATCTCGGTTTTTTACTCTTATTTCAATTATACACTTTGAGTTATCTTTCAGGCGTTTTCTATATATTTTTATCCCTCACATACACAAAATAAAACTCACTTAAGATATAATTTCATCTAACTACCATCTACGTTCATACAACTCTGTAAGAGTGCATGTATACATTATATGGAAAATTTTCAGATTAGTTTAAACAAGTGATGCAGTATGCAGAGTCGTTAGACAATGACGCTATTGAAGCAGAGAGTACTGAAGACGGTTACCACCTATGTCAGAAATGGTCCATCTATCCTACCTGGCCTTTTGATGCCAATTGGGTGTTTCAGGCAGTCAATATGTAGTTTTCGAAATGATTAACTTATCTAATTAATAATTATTTACGGCTTAACGAATACTATCATGCATACATTATTCATTAAAAATTCCGGTTTTACATGTTCTGATCATTATACTTTTTATACACCCCATCATAAATGCAAATAATAATTAATATATAAAACACTATGGTGAAGGAAAAAAAATCTTACCGATAAGATGTATACAGAAATGTGCCAACATTTTAACAACAATTCCATAACCATCTCCATAATCATTATGATATAACCAACTTAATAATTCAAAACAAATCGAATAACCAAACCCTAAACTCACAGCGGCATAAAATTTTAATGGTATTAAAGTATAAATTAATAGAAGCACTTCCACACAAAGTGCAAAATATCCAAATAAACTCATCCCAAAATTATTTTCGTCGTCGCTTCTTAATTTATTTGGAAATATCGCCATTAATAAGAGACTAGTTGTACATAAAATGATCGCTAATATCAAACATATCGTTGTATAATATTGTAGATAAATTTTCTTATAAGTTAAAATGATTATTGAAATTGTGATAAGTGTGAGAAGAGCTGTTGTAAGAAATAATGCTGTCCAATCAATTTCATTTCCTTCCAGTCCTTTTGTAAGAAAATATATGAACCACGTTAGTGTTAATAGGAGAGTGTACCATAAAGAATATCTGTAAGAAAATATAAGTAATGAAAAAATTGATAATTATTTGGCTTGAAAATTAGACCTGTTAAGAATATTTCTGAAATTTAGCTTTCCAAATTTAGATAATGAATTCTTTTTTTTAGATCAAAAGTGAAATATTAAAAGCTGTAGATCACTTTGAAAAACAAAGACATAGAAATAGGTTGTTCAACTTTTTAATATATATCAATTTATAGAAGGTTTTAATTCTAATACTATTAATCCAGTATGATAAATTTAATTAATACTGGAGTGTATATAAACTACAATCAACTTACGAACGAATATGTTTATAACCCGATATGTAATCATAGTTTTCAGAAATATTCCCTAACAGTTCTCTCGAAACAGGTGAAGAATTTTACCTGAACTTAAATCTATTATGATTAAAAACACTCTTCCTATACTGGTCCTCGAGTATTTCGGAATCAAAACATGGATCCCACCACGATCGCGTTGCGGCCCTTTCAAATGGCATCGGCATACACGTACCCCAACAGCCAGATTCATGAGCCACTTGCGCCAAATACATTTGGATATTTGGCGCAAATGATAAATGAGCATTTTCATCTCCTATATTAAATTCATTATATTATCATATGGTTAATTACTTCATATCATTGTTAGTATGTAGTATAATGACAGATATATAAACATACTTTCACAAAATTATATTTACTGTGAAACTAGTGCTACATTATGCAATGTTTTATTCAAATGTAGGAATATATTTTAATAAAGTGCAAAATGCACATAAACTTTTTACAAAATTATATCAACAATTTATTTTATGATTTTATAATAAGAAATATGTTTGGAATGTAAAAACTAAATAAACTACAACAAATAGTCATAAATACCTGCAATATCAGATGGTTGTTCTGTCTCTATAACTTGTGACTCTGACTGATTTGATTGAGTAAAACTTACTGATGTTTTTTTATCGGACATTATATTCACTTTTTTTCAATTTTCGCATTAAATATGCATATACTACAAATTAGAGTGATATTATTAGTATGATATAAATCCAAACATTGAAATATGCTTGATTACCTTGTAAAACATGGATATTACCATTTCTGTACATAATGTACACTCATGTTTTTATCGAAATTCATAGAATATCTTGCTTAAATTATTCATTTTCACTTCAAACTTGTATCATTAATAATTTCTCATAGATATATGGCTCCATGAATATATGAATTCATATAGAATTGATAGAAAAATGAAAAAATAGAAAACATCTTCAAAAAAATTCATAAAAATAAAAAGGAATTTCCAAACCTGTCAAATGTTCGTAAATCTTCGTTCGTTTAAAACGAATAGAAATATACCCGGCATGTCCAAAATATACTGCTTGGGTGTTCTTCTTCTTCTTCTTCTGTGGTTGTTTAAAGTCAACACCTTTCGCCTTATAAGCCTCTGGCCGACAAAAACAAGTTAAATGACTAAACCACAAAGTTCATAAAAAATAATTACACAAAAAGACACTTTACACAAAACGATAAATATTAATTTGATGAATTTAAACTTGTGCTACTGAACATTTAAACTAATTATACTTATTGATTGAAATTTTTATAGATTTTTAACTTTTGCTACTATATATTTGTTATCTCCCTTTCATCTCAATAGAGTGTGCTCTCAATGATAAATTTTAATTTGATTAATTTATACATATAACAAGTACAGAATATTATAGAGTTTGCACAAGAGCAAAATTTACGTTATAAAGGCATGTTCTTATAGTTATAATCATAACGGAGCTTATAACTATGCAGTATAGTCAACCGTTAACGCTATGTTATAAAATAGCGGGCACTAATCAAAAACTCTTTGTTTTAATTACACATCACATGACCGAGCGAACATCATCGCGCGGGACGAAAAGACTGATGGCAGTATTAAATGAAACATTATAATGACATCTAAATTAATTTATATTTCGCTTTAATTACACTATATAAGATGTTTTACCGCTATCAGGATCAAAGACTAATTGAAAAAGAATTATAAGTTAACAAACGATTTTCACATCCGAAAAAGCTTCAAACAAACGTTTCCAACTCTAACGTCAGTTATACCACGGCCAACTAAAATTTAATATCCGCTTCGCCAGCGGTTTATAGTTTAGCGACATCTATGAACAGTTAATATATAAGTAGTTCAATTAGATGCCGTGTTATATGGTCGCTCCTATACAGTCTTTTGACAACTGTTGAGATTAACACGCGAATCGTATTTATTAGCAAATTTTAATTATTTATTTCTATAAGAGATTTTGTGCGAATAATGAGATAAAATTTCATAACAGATATAACAGACTATCGCTATACCAAATTTGGTATATTGCTTCTTTGAATAACTGGAGTCTACAGCAATCCAATAGAAACGTTTCAACAGTCCAAACAAAATATTTTCCATCGCTTTATTTTCAGTGTCCACAATTTTAATAGTTTCTTGTGTCATAATTTTAATAAAATCTAAACCAGTCGTATTTTAGGGTTGCAAGCATGTGGAACCCGAATTCCAAAACACGCTTAATCGCTAAAAATGTTAAATTTTTTTATATATTTTTAGAAGCATTTCCATAGTTTTCGCGATAAAAAAAATTAAATTTCAATTGATCTTTGTAGATTTAAATAACAGATAAGTTTAAATATAGAAAAATATATTTGGCTGAAAGAAAAAAGAAACAGACACTTAATATAAACAATTTTTAAGACTTTTTAGTAAACATAATACAATAAAAATTGATTAGCATTTGATAAAAGATTGATATTTATTGTTCTGATGAAGTTTTTAAAATGTGAATTCTATTTATTTATAAAGTTGATTTAAAATGAAACTTAAAAATATAAGTATTTATATTTTCTCTATTTTGATAAAATGCATTAGTTCGTTAAAAACTCACCTTAAATCTTTCTACAAGCAACCCATTAGTTAAATTATTTAATATAAAATAAAACAATAATAAATTACGTTTCTTTTTTCGCGAAACATTTTTTAACTTATTTGTGTTTAACAATTTTAACAAAAAGAAAAAAAATATATAAATACAATATACACAGAATAAAATAGGTTTTAATTTTAATAATAAATCTAATGGAATTTAAGATATAGGAAAGGAAAATATTTTCTACTTAGATAAAATAATAAAGTATTTTAAATATTATTAACTTTTGGTACGGTTTTACCCCAAAGCCAATTCATGAAGACTTTTGATGGACTCTGGACATCGCGCGCTGAAATAAAATATAAAATATTTTATGCTCTAGAAGATATTTACATGATAGGACAATATATGTAATTGATGATGTTACCAAAGCTTTTTTATATCGTTTCTAGTTTATAATTTATTTGAAACTAATTGTAAAAAAAAGTCCCCGGGGCAGCGATTATGCTAGATAGCTTATATCTGGTTCATAAGGTATCTAGCATAATCGCTGGCCCTGGGGCTTTTTTTACAATTATAGTTTCAAAGAAATTAAAAAACAAATTAATGGAATAAAAAAAACTTACACAATGTGTAATTGGCATCCATTAAACGTGCAGCTGCTTCTGGTGGTAATTTCGCGACATCATCTTCGCGACTTTGTAAAAATGATAATTGTTTCATCCTAAGGTCTTGTTCGTCCACAATGTTTTTGTCTTTTTTATAACCAATTGATTTCAATTCTGATAATCTAAACACACAAAAAGGAAAAAAAAAACAACAAGCAACTATAGCTAAACTAAATTGGAGTCATTTTCTTCGGAACTCATTTTAAGTTACTTACTTATTTGTTAAATTGATATCTAAAAATCTGTCGGGTAAATCTGTAGATTGCATTTCCGTGCCAATCGATATTTTTCGTTTCGGTTTGGATATAGTTCCTGTTGATATGGTTTTATCATCAGGTATATGAGAATCGTCCGTATCATCTAAATATTAATATAAATAAATAAATATATATATATAAAATCACAAAAATATATTCAACAATGTTTTTGCCAAACCTAAGCGCATTTTTAAATGTAGGAAATAAGAAAAAATAACTTGTAGAAAAATTTGCCATTTGGTAAAGAATAGTAAGTATTCTATGGAATTATAAAATAGAATGTCTTTCGGAAATTCTAAGAAACTGCTGCTAAATCAAAAAAGCCCTGCAAAAAAATCTGTACTAGATAATAAATTATATTAAGATGCTTTAATAAAAATAATACCTAAGTCTTTCGAAGATTATACTAGATAAGAGTGGAAGAGGGATTGGCGGAGTATTTAAGATCCGGAATGAGCATGAAAGAGAAAAGGATGATTGCGAGGTTCAGGTGTGGTACTGAAGAGCGGGACAACAGGTATTGATGGGAGAGAATTGGAGGAGATGCATGGGGCAGGATGGAAGGGGAAGACATATAATGGAAAAGTGATTAATGAAAGAAGGAAAAGGGGGGAATGGTGAAGGGAACGAAGGGAAAGAGAAGGGCTACGAGAAGGCATAGAGGATAAAGGTAAAGTAAAGAGTAGGATTGAGACAGAAAGACAATGGAAAAAGAAAGATGGAAAAGAAAAGAGACAAGGGAGAATTACTGGGCCAAGGAGGGCAAATATAGAAAGAAAAAAAGGGGGGAAGAGGGTAGATACAAGTGAGCAGGATGGGACATAAAAAGAGGGAAGTGGGTAGAAAATGATAAGGTATAATCAGAATGAAAGGGATTAGAAATGGCCTTACCTTCCCATGAGATTCAAAGTAAATTGGATGGTATTAGGGTTGGGGTTATGAATTTCAATTTAGTTATAAATTATAGTCTGGTTTTGATTATATTAATTAGTGTTAGTTTAGTTTGTATTTTTGTTTAATGATGATGTAATGTAGACAATGCCAAATAAAGGTCATATACATACGTACGTATATATATATATATATATATATATATATATATATATATAATGTATTATCTATGTTACGTTCGCCATTATAAATATTTTATATATGTGAAAGCACGTGGGTCCATTATCGAATAGTTCGATAATGGACACATGTCCGAAACTCGTGTCACAAAGTAAGTGATATATAATAGTGCTTACGACGTTTTTCACATATATTATATATATATAAAATAATGATAAACTTCCCCCGCGATTAGTTTCAAGGCAAGAGCCTCATCATCAGACAGTTGGATGGTAACTAATTTGTTTTGAGGTTTTAGGTTGTATATGTGTTCCCGCTCGGCGCCAGTCTCTTTCGTCACTCATTACTATTTCCACTGTTGTTTTTTAAAATGTCCACTGTTGCAATGTTTTGTTGTTTCGTCCATTATATCTTCTGGTTTATGTAGTGTAGTTTTCAAGTTTATGTAATCTCATTGCTCGTTTAGTATATCTTGATTTATTTTGTGCTTGTAAATTTCGATGTTTTATTTCATTTCTAAATTTTTGTGGTTATTTTTTATAATAGTCATTGTCTCTTCTATTATTTTATTTGAGTGATCATTGATGATTAAATGATTTGCAAAGTGAGTGATATGTCTAGTCTTCTAAGTGCGTATTGGTATTCTCTGTAACGTGTGCGGAAATTCCTATTCGTTTTTCCTATATATAATTTATCACATGAACTGCATGTCAGTTTATATATTCCGTTTTGTTTGTATTCATCATTATGTAGCTGGTTTATAAGTATAATATTTGAAGAATATTTCCTGGAAATTTAAAGTTAATCTGATTGAAATTAAGAAAACTATAGCTATTTAAAGTACGCTCCGCTCGAGCGTTAGGAGCAGGTATAATATGGCATTTGCGCTCGGGACTAATGCCTATATAATATTTGAAAACTAAAAACATATTTATTTATATTGTTCATGTATTTCCTGTACTTAAATTTTTGAACATATTTTCACCTTCATCCGGCTGTAAATGCATCATTTGCACTGTACGGAAGTATAACTTAGTAAATAGAATCAAGAACACATCGTGTAATATTTAATATACTTTGAAAACAACAATTTTACTTTACCATAAATGTGTTTGACAATTGAAACAAGCTGAATGTAATAATTTGTACATTAATAAAAAAAGATATGATAATAAAATACTCGAAGAAGGTATAACAATGTTAATGGTGACAACAAAAGTATCTCTCAAAAGTAATTTTTTTAATGATATCCGCAACATGACATTCATTTAATGTAGAACCAATGTCAAGAATTAAAATTTATTTATGTATACATACATTAATATTTGAATTTTTAATTTCATATGTTTTAATCTCATTTGCAGTTATACGTACTTATTAAGTAAATACACTATTGTCGGTATTAAATCATAAGTTAGGTAGTACATAATAGAGAACATGGATGAGTCAAACGCTTTTATAATATACGTAAATATAAACAGTATATATTTTAATTGAATATTGGATGTTTCGTGGTTAAACCCCCACGCTGGTATTATTTAATAGAGTAAATTATTAAATTAATATTTCTTATTACCTGTGTGTCGAAAAAATGTTTAGCCCGTCGGAGACTTGAACCCAAGCCTCTCGATTGCCGGCCGATTGCTTTTCCAATTGAGCTAACGGGCACTTATTCTAAGCCACAAATAATTTTTAATATGTATTTGTTTTCCGTATCTATTAAGATATGCAACTTATATATCAGGGTTTGTTTTGGCCACCTATTTGCTACCGTCGATCGATTCGATTCGAGTCGTTTTCGAATAAATGCCCAATAGCTCAACTGTAAGAGCAATGACCGATAATCCCCTGGTCCGGGTTTGAGTCCAGGACGAGGTAAACATTTTTTCAAGTAATAAGAAATATTAATTTCATAATTTATTCTAGTATATGTTTTGTCAAGAAAGTCTACTGAATATGTCAGTAAAACACGGAATATTAAATAATCGTATGATTTAACTTTGTTAATCGTCCTTCGAGGTAAGATCAGTAGAAAAAGAAACTCACGGTTTAAAAAGAGGATCGGAAGTTTAGATAAAGAATTAAAAAATAATACAAATTTTTATATTCTAAATAAAGGACACTTTCTGTTCTTTTCAAGTTTGAAAGATTTCAAATAATTAAATTTAAATAATACAAAGTTAAATTTGAAATACTTAAAGAGGATTTTGGCAGTGGACAGGTCGAGCTCGAGGGAGATCGTGTTACAGGAGGTAAATGAGTATTAAGTGTTGAGTAAAAGGTGTAAATAAGATGGCAAAATATGAAGGGAGGGTAATGGTAGTGCATATGGGCAGAATTGTGGGTAAGATATACACATGTGCTTTGGACGAAGCGGAAAAGGAAAGGACGAAAAATAGATGGGTGATGCAGCGAAACAGAAAGTATGAGAGATGTGTATAGTTGACGACAGAATGATATGCTGGGATGATGAAAGGAGGGGAAGTGAAATGGAAGTGGAGAGAACGATGATGAATGTGAAAAGGCAAGAGAGTAGGGAGAAAATAAGATGAAATAGGTATAATGCAAGGTACAAGGAAATAGAATTGGAAGGAGAGGTGCCAGAATATTTGGAGTCGAATAAGAGTATGAAAGAGGAGCAAGATTTAGGTATGAGACCATGGAAAGAGGGAATAGATATTGGATGAGAGAGAGAGAGTGAACAATGCTGTGGAATATCTGGAGGTATGGAGGAAACTTGAGAGTATTGGATGAATGAATGTGATAAGATTGAATGGTCCAATGAGGAAAGGGAGGAATCGAGGAATTGGAGGGCGTGTATGGGATAGAGTGGATAAGTGAGTAAAATAATGAAAAGAATTGTAGAGGAAGGGGAAACCAACGGAATGGGAAATAAGTAAAAGAATAAAAAAAGGGATATTCTGCATATCACGTCACTTCTACCTGGGGAATTGGTTTTTGTTTTGTTTAGTCTCGGTTTGAGTTTCGTTGGGTTTCGTGGATTTATATGGGTTAGTTTATATTAGTAGAGATGGAATTGGAGATCTTTTAATTTGTAAAGAGTTGGAACATAATTTGATAATTTAAATTGAATGTAAGAATGATTTTTAATTTAGTTAAGATGCCAATAAAGATTATTTTATTATTATTATCAATATTACCAATTTAAGATTAAAAAAAATCAGCCTTCAGAGCCCAAAAAAATTTATTATTCAAGCAATTGATATTAACAAAGCAACATCTCCAATTTGATTGGATAAAGGACCAGAGGTATAATAATTCAATTTAAATAATACAACCTTAAATTTAGCAAGACTTGTAAGAATTTTCTCTCAACCTCGCTCACTCACTGTACATGAGGATAAAACAGAATAAGGTAAAAACAATACCCAGTCATGAATTCTAAAGAAACGAACAAGATGATGGTAGATCAGCAAAAGGTGAGAAATGAATTGGTGGCGTTACTAGATAATATGAAGAAAGATTAAATGAGACGCAAGAATGGAGCACAGGAGCAACACATTTGAAGTGAGAAAAACGATAACGGATAACAGTAAAAAATTAAAAGAGGACGGGAAAGACACAGCTGAATTCATCGAATCGGTAATTAAAGTCTACTACCAGATTACTGAATGTTTGCACGGGCTACAAGCCAGCATACCAAAGGATGATGGAGGGATGGTAAATTCACTCAGAAATATCAAAAGAGAACAACGAGTGTTGGGTGAAGAAGTAGAAAATATACCTACAAATGCAAAAACAACATTTAGAAGAATTGTACATGGAGTACAAAATACCAGTAAAAAAGGCAAAAAAGTAGCAACATCGCTAAACACTTGGGAAATAAAAAACGAAATGAAAACTGATATTCATCTAATTGAAGATGGAATAGAAGATTAAGTAGAAGAAATCATCGCCTTGTTAGATGAGAGACTAGACAAGACGGATGTATCACACGAGAAGAAAGGCACATTAAATTATAGAAGCAAATTATACCTAAAGCTATTTGTAGTGAGCAACATCAAACAGCTCTTATGGGAAAGCAAATCTTTTGGAAACACTAGTCTAAGCAAGCCGTCTTACATGACATTCCACAAAGTTGAGCATGTAGAACTTCACAGTTAATCTTTCTTTTTCGCTCTTTAGCCTCAGCTCTAGTTTAGTGGAGGACTATCTCTGAGAGGCATCTAAAGAAAATAGCGCATACGGTTTTTTTTTCTTCGACCGCTCTGTTTTTGTTCTCCACTCAGCAGTATTCAATGCATTTTCAAGAACCAGCAAAACCAATGCTTCGTGCCAGCTTGAGTTGTTCTTTCTGCTTCTATGACAACTTTTACTACTTCTACTGTAGATTGTCGTTCTCGAAAGCCGTACTGGAAGTGATGCATACCGTAAATTTTTTTAAGTGCCCCTGCAGCCTTTGGAATATTACACGTACCAACAGCTTTGCTAGTTCGTCTAAAAGGCATGTTGGTCTGTATGCGCCTGTGCTCTTTTCCTTTGGAATCAACATAAGATTTGCTTCTTTCTATACTTTTGGGAAAGAAAACCCTTGTGCAACTAGCATATTATATCACAAACAGTGTGACATTAATGAAGTAGACAAAAGCAGAATACAATTACATAAACCATTAATCGTTACACATATCAAAAAGGCAGAATTATTATTGTAAAAATTGTGACAAATTAGGTGATTTTGGCTCATCGTAAATTGTGTTGTCGATTCCTTAGACGCGTGGCACAAATTGGGCAAATACTGCGGCGTTTAGTCAATCGATTAATGGAGATGGTTCGACATGTGACAGATGCAGATGAGGCAGTAGCCGTTTAGTTCAAAATACCTAGAGATGTCAACTGAAGAGTCTCAAACGAGAGGCCACGTAAATTTGGCATCAGTCTTAATATTAGCCTTCATATCGAATTTTTATGAAAAACTTGAAGATGTTCCCGTATAAAGAGCAAATTGTACCTCAGCTATTTCCGCAGCTTAGCTGGAAACCTCAATCGTTCGTAAATTTTTTTCGAACCCTCCTAAACTTCAATCACAATAAAAATGATTTTCTGTTGCAACTTATCATGACAGGAGAGCCATTTCATCCTCTCAAACCCATTGTTCGGTACGACGTTTACGAAAAAGGTGACTGGCCCATATTTTTTGATGATGGCATCGGCAACACTCCTCCTGCAACTGGTGTGCGCTACACAACTATGATCAATAACTTTTTGCTGTCGTAAATTGAGGAATTAGGTTTGGAAAACATGTCATTCCAGCAAGCCGGTGCAACAAAGTTTGTTCTAATACGTCAGAATATGTTATAAACATTTCTAGGATACCATAATATGCTAGAAGCGTTTGTGGCCCTAATTTGACCATTCCAGACGATTCTCTTTGAGTTTTTTTTTGAAGTCAGGAATCTGTATGAATAAGCCAAAGGCTTTGGTGTCCATAAAGTAGAACATACAACGAAAAGTAGAGAATCTCGAATATGTGAAACTAGCTAGAATATCAACAAGCAGAACTAATTGTTTTTATTTAAAAGCACAGTTGTTAGAGAATAGTTCTTATCAAACCAGGAATTTATTTTTCTTTTTGACTGCTATACTGATTTTATATTTACTCTGTTTACTTGTAACATCAAATGCTCGTTCATAAGATTATATAGGGTTGGGCAAGAATTCGCTGTTCTTAGTCATTATAATAAAGTATTTAGACACTATAATGATGTACGCAATAACATGGTGAAATAATTTTGTTTATTGTTCCTCAATATTTATAATTGGAAATATATGACTTGACTCACAATTTAAATTTGCTGACAAAAAATATGTTGTGAAGTTTATGCAAAAATTGTTAGGATATTCCATACCATTTTCCATTAGCAAAATAGCAAGTAAAAATAGTGATCAAAAGATAATTTAGCTTATGTTATTAATTTCTTAAGACTTTCATGTCTTAGACTTGACATGAAAGTCTTAAGAGCTAAGATGATAAATGCAAAAAAACTCATCTTCAAGTTAAAAGATACGACAGGTGCCGTACAAACGGACAGAAACAAGATCTTAGATATCGCAAGAGAGTTTTACGAAGACTTGTTTAGATCGAAGCGACCGCAATCACCTACAGAAAGGAATGATCCTAGACCAATCATTATGAATGTTGGATCCGAGGAATTACCTGATGTAACTGAAGAAGAA
>WYDF02269907.1:0-18179 GCA_009867245.2 Adranes taylori | reverse complement strand
TTTATCTGTTCATTTATTAACTTATTGTTTAGTTTATTTTTAAATAATTCGATGTTTTCTTTGATGTCTAAGTTTCTATTGCTCATTTTCTAGATCTTCATAGTTTCTTCAATTGGTCCTCGCTGATGATTGTTATTGAGTAGGTGGGTGTCGTAATGTGAGTGGTAAATGTCCGGTTTTCTTCTTGCATATTGATGCCCTCTGTATCTTGTTTTGAGGGTTCTGTTAGTTTTTCCAACATAAAACTCCAATCATCAACAAGGACCAATTGAAGAAACTATGGAGATCTTTAAAATGAGCAATATAAACTAAAAATAGGAGTCATTTGTATAAACTAAAAATAGGAGATTTCCTAACGCACCTTGTAGTTACGCATCTTGTACCTAACGCACCCATACGATTCCGTATGGTGTTTTCACTACCTCAGACTTACTGTGATTTAACTTTGTCAGTTGTTTTCTATTTTCTAAAAACGATTCTAACAACTTTAGTCTAGTCTACTTTTCTAATTACTTTAGACTACCTCCCTCGGACTCCATTTTTTTTCATTGAGTAATAGGTATGGGACACAATCAAGTGCTATGCTAAGATCACAGAATATGGAACCCACATATTTCTTATTTTCAAAAGCTTCATTTAAATTTTCATAAAATTATTTATGGCCTAGTTGATTTTCCTGATTGAAATCCCAACTGTTCTGGAATAATAATATAGTTTTGAGGGAAAACTTTTAAACACAGTTGAGTGTAATGAATCTTGAGTGTAATTAAATATCAGTTGAGTTCGAGAAATCTGTATTTTCGCCTCCTTTATGGACAGGAACAATTTTTAAACTATCGGGATAGTAACCATCTCGTATAGAGTTACATCGCAAATCGTTTTTATCCTTCAGAATAGGAATATTCTCTGCAAAATGTCCTGCAGTGCTGGGTAGGTTTCATATAGACCAACTTTGTTCCAGACTTGATATTGTTTGTTCCAGACTTGAATTAATTTCCTAATAAGTTCTTCTCGAAATTCCAACAAACAGATTTTTTATTGATTTACAATAAAATGCAATTTATGACTATTCATAACCGCCAGGTCGAAAAGTCGCAAACTAATTTTCTTGTAGGATCTTATAGTCTCTCTTGGCGATGAATAATATGAATTTGGCTGATCACATATATCTACCCCCGACATATATTTGTAATACTCAGATATTTTGATCGCCTTGGATTTCGAAATATTATGAGCATTTGTTGTATTTATAAGTTTGGGATGGTATTTTGTTGTAATACGCAATACATCACGCTTCTCTTTCCACGTTGATACATAAACATTTCCTTTTTGTAAGCAAATATGCTCTCCTTTCTTGAGCTTTGCAGATGTAACCAACTTTGGATTATTTTTACGATTAGCGCGAAACATTCCTGTAACGTGCGTCGTTTTTCTAAGAACTTTTCGCAAAGATTTAAGCTATTATAAAAATTAAGCATGCCGAGATGGTAGCCTTTCTGAATAAAAGGCTCCATTATTCTAAATACCAGTGCTTCCATTTAGTGTTGCTTGGAACTTGAGTTTGTTTTTCTTGGTATATCTCAATATTGTGGACATAGACATTGGGGAACCAAGTACGTAAAGCTTTACTCCATACTTAGCCTTTTTACTTTTGATGTATTGCCGAAAGCGCAAACTTCCTCGGTGTAGCAGTAAACTTTCATCCAAACATAAATTCTCGAAAGATAATAATATTTTGAAAAAATTTTTATCAATGCATTTAACAATATATTCACTTTGGCAAGTCTATTATTAGCGTTATCATTTGTGCAGTTCAATGCACGTGAAAGTACGTATCGCCTTCCTGACATGGTTTTTGCAGATAAGGGGTGATAATACAAAGGGTCATTTGAGAAGGCTTTCCTAGTAGGTGTAAAATTTAATTGTATTCGTAATAGTGTTAAACAAAAAAAATGTGCAGCTCTTCAGGATTAGTTGGTTAAAAATTACTTGTTCTAGAATACCGTAGCTGAGGCCTACTTGAATTCTCCAAGTTCATTCCATACTTATTGGTGCCTCGTATAAACAATTGCATGATACTATCATTCCATAAAGAAGACTACAGTAGAAGTTCAATTACAGTAGAACCAAAATTTAAATTTAGCACGCCTAAAATGTTGATAATGCATCATCAAATTTAAAATCCGATATCTGTTTCGCAGTCTTCTCCACTAATCTTCATCGGACAAATCATTTTCCTCGTCATCACTGTTTCCTACATTTTCTTCGGAGCCAGTACTATTTCCCGAGTTATTACTGGATACACATTCAACTCTGAATCTTCAGTACTATTCTCTGTTTGATAACGATCGGTGTCAGTATACGATATTTCTGATGGAGTTGATACTTAGAACAGTAAGCGTTCCTCTTCAATAAGCGTTCCTCTTCCTTTTTGTCAATTTTCACACAAATGGTAGTTTTATATTATTCTAAATAAATAAATAAGTACTTACTTTCAGTAAGTGACAAAATGCAAAATAACAAAATATAAAACATCCAATAATAATACCGGTACACAGAGTTCACTGGCACCTCCACTGCGCCGAGATCAATAGTGACTTATATAAAAGCTTGTCTGCATACGCAGTCCTGCGTCTGTGGTTCTCTAACTAAACGTTCAAACAGGCGGCGAACAGGGTTACACTGGAGGCAATGTATATTGCCTTCTATGCACGCATTAACTAGGGGCTATGCAATTTATAGAACATCAACTATCTTGTAACATAATTTTATATACAACTTAATCTTCATTTGCAGTCGTGACTGTATCCATCACCTTTTCAAATAAGTCCATGTACAGTCCCGTCCCTACGCATCACATTCAAAATGACTCCATATGCAGTCATCTCCACCAAAGTCTTAACTCACCGATGTTCAGTGAACCCTAGTTTTTACTGCTGTATTTTGTGTGTTAGTGGCTTGGTCACTTTCTGTATCCGCAGATATAGTTCAATTTAAGGTATCATTATTCACTAACCTGAAGAATGCATGTTTTAGTAGAAACTTCTAATTGCGAAATTTTTCAGATTTGGGAATTTCTAACTACGTATTTGTTGAAATACAGAACACGAGAAATCAGGGCTATTAAGTTCGGATCCCACGAAGTCCATCTATGTAATCAAAAATTACGCTTAGGCTTTGTAAGTGGCTGAAACAAGTGTCTGATACAAATGTGGGAGTGTACTTAAAGGTATATTAAAGCATGCACTTAAAGGTATAATGTACAGTACTAAAAATACCATACCATTAATAACTCTAGCAGAGTAATTGTAATAATATTTATTTCGTTATTTACCTCTTGTCACATACTCTTTGCCACTTGTTGAACAATGTTTAGATCGTAACTATTTTTAAACTTTTTTAGACATCTTCAGTTATATTCAGACATAAATATTTTAGATATTTTGTTTTGCTGAAGATAGGTCGAAAAATTTGCAATTATAGTTAATTCCGTTATCGGATAACAATTTCAACAGAAGTAATTTTAATAATATAAATTTGAATATAATATAAATTGCTAAATTAGATATAATTCCTTGAACGAAGAAATAACTGTGATGCTTAAGCTCAAAGCAGAAGAGAGAAGACAACAGGCTTTCGCGCGCTGCAAAATCAAAGAAGAAAGAGACAGTGAGCCGAATGGAGAGACTGGAGTGAGTCGAATGAATAGTCACAAAAAATGACATCGTACTTGAATCGCTTACGAAATGTAAAAAAGGACCTAAATGTCAAAAAATTTATCTGTTTCTGCGCTTAACTTAGCTACATGTTTTTTATACATGGACTTTTAATATTCTCATTTTCGCGCGCTAGAGAGAGACTATGTTGTGTACGATATTACGATCAAAAATTGTAGCAGAAAAACTATATGACTTCTTGCTGCTGAAATTTGATACATTTTTGTTTATGCATTTTCTGGGAATTTCCGCTAAGCGAATTTTCATTACTGAAGCTGAGCTGTACACTACTAGTCGTGGCCACAGGTTGTAGTATTGGGATGGTCATAAGATATTATGAAGTAAGCAATGTCATGATGAATAATTGGTCGCGGACAATACAACGACAGCAGTAACTGGACACACTAGATGGTCCTTGAGAAAGGCCAATTCGTAAAAAGGTATAAGTCCGGTAAAAATTGCCGCGACGTTGCGAGTCAATGCCGCCACTAAATAAGCATTCTCCTGACATAGGTCATCAGCTATATCAGTACGGTGTTAGGGCGCCGAAAACAGCATTCGATCAACATCTGATAAGCATAGGCAGCAGCTAAATATCTGGATGATACAGGAGCCTTTTGCAAGGCGGGAAAGCCCATAATGTGGATCAAGAAATGGGTAGGTGACAATTGATCTCCTTGTAATTAATGAAACGAAATGGCCAAACTCAGGGAAACTTGGGAGAGACCTCATCACTAAA
The DNA here is from genome assembly GCA_009867245.2 of Adranes taylori. Classification (NCBI taxonomy): domain Eukaryota; kingdom Metazoa; phylum Arthropoda; class Insecta; order Coleoptera; family Staphylinidae; genus Adranes; species Adranes taylori. Next base: position 13,724 of record WYDF02269907.1, on the reverse strand, counting down.
TCGAAATGAGATAGGCCTTAGCCCAAGCCAGGCGCCAGGCCCAAGCCAGGAAGCGAACAAGTCTGTTAAAATTGGTATCCTGTTTCGGATCGGGTCATCATGATCTAATGAGATGCAAAACCAATACCACTTAACATTATCCAGGTATACGCACGCACAAGCGAAGCATCGGAAGAAGACATTGAGCTGTTCTACGCTAATGTTAAAGAAGCACTTCGGGTATCACTACCAAAGCTTCGGTATCACCGTAATAATGGGAGACTTTAATGCCAAGGTGGATTGCGGTCGAAGAGAGATTTTAGTGGGGGATTATGGTCTAGGCCAACCAACAGAAAGTTGAAACAGGCTATTTCAATTCTGTCATGAAGAAAACCTAGTTATAACGAACACCTTCTTCCAGTTACCAGCAAGACGCCTATACAGGTGGACCTCAAATGCAGATGATAATGTGAGAAACCAGATGGATTATATAATGGTTATACAACGTTTTAGAAATTTCGTAAAGCACGAGAAACTAATCCATATTCTTAGTAACATGGGACGCGATACTCGTATAATATTCAATATATACTGGAACTAGAAGGCACAAATTCGTGTTGACATCGAAATGTCGGAAAAAGTCAACGTACTGAAAGAAGTGAGGCAAGGCTCTGTTCTCTCTCCACTTCTTCTCAACATATATTCTGATAATATAATTGATGAAGCACTGAGCGAGAAAATGCAAGGAGTCGTTGTAAAAGGTACGGTCATCAACAATCTTAGATATGCCGAGCACACCGTATTAATCGCCGCCAATATGAATGACCTAAAAGAGCTGCTAAACGAAGTACTTATAAAAAGTAAAGCCTTGGATCTGCGACTAAACGACAAAAAGGCCAAATGAATGGTAGTTGAGAAAGAATTAAATATAACGCACGGCACTCTAGAAGCAGGTATTCACATGTCGAGACTTCAATCTTTCTCGACGCACTGTTGTGTTACGGTGTTACATTTTCAGTGTTCACTATTACGGTTAGCGTGTAAAAAGCTGGAAGCATTTGAAATATGGACATACCGAAGAATTCTGGAAATACCATGGACATCGAGGAAAACGCAGGTTGAAGTGCTAGCAGATGTGACTAAGCTTAGAGATAATAGTTACCGTCAAAAGAAGGAAGTTAGAGACTTCTAACATTTATGCGCAACGACAGATAGCAGCTACTATAACTGATAGTCTAGAGAAAAATAGAAGATCACCGTGGACAGGGAAGGAGAAAGGCACCATGGTTAAAGAATCTACGCCAATGGTACGGACAAAGCACCATGTTATTATTCAGGACAACAGTAGACAAAATAAAAATAATCAACTAATCGCCAATGGTACTAAAAAACAAGAAGAATTTTCATTTCGAAAGAAATTTTAAATATGTTGTTAGGATTCTCACCCTTACTTTTGTAGCTTTTAAAGTGATAACGCCTATTCGTTCTTTGTATATTTTCGCAGAAATTCTTAGTCAAGCGAACGAATTTCGCCTTTATATTCATAGCGTCCTCGACGTAAGCTTTTATTGATTTTTGGTTGTATATTCGCGTAGAATTTCAGCACAAATTCTCATACTTATAATTTCCAAAGGACTAAACGTTATTTTCTATTGGTTGTTAGTTTATATTTTGCAAAAATTTTAGCAGAAGGCGATATTAATTGAATTCAACTAATGAAGCCATGTAGCTGGGTCATGTTTAAGTGCTGAAGTTCAGATCGCTGTCCATTTTTATACTTGAGTTTCATACGCTCTATTTTTGTATTGTTTCATTATAGCACAACTTGTAGTATATTTTCTGAAAATAACAGGTTATAATAAGTAACTGGATCAGTGTTCTTGCCCAAATTTGCAGAGAGGTGTAGTCTGGGAAATTGCGAAACAATATTTTGTTTTTGTGTTCTGGTGCGAAATATAAAACTTTCTGATGACCGTTTGTAGCGATTTTTGTCATACATGACCAATGATAGCGATTTTCTGATGACCATTTGTAGCAATTTTGTTAAGTTGCCTTCCGATTCCTTGCCACTTTCTTCTTTACCAATTCTCCTCGATACGTTCAGCTTCATCTTCACAATCTGCTTCTGCATCCGAAAGACAATCATGACCACTTACTTCAAAATAATCCTCACTGATATGTTCGTCGTCACTATTTTCGTCATACGTTTACCAATTTGGGAAAGTACTTTTAAAATCTGAATCACTGTAACATATCCTTTATTGTTACAATGATTTCACTCAAAACACAATGTAGCAAAAACTAAAATAGTTACACTAATACTATAGTCCAGTCATTAGGAACGCGGCGAAATTTTAAACGAACTTTTGAAAAAGAAATACACCAATCACGTTGAACGATTGTATACAAACTGATCACTGGGCTACTTGAAGGTACTGAGACGCACATCGCGCTGTATTAAAGTGTGGAGCAATTGCTCAGAAAATCCATTTTGCCAGCAGTCTCCGTGATCGTAAAGTAAGTTCAATTACAACCTGATAATCCTTAGTGCAAGGAAGCAAAATATTCTGAATACGTACAGCACTTATAGGATAATCTTACGTTAAAAACATTCTCTTCACAGATGGTAGGTAACTAAATGAAATATTGATTATTAAATAATAATATAACTATTGAATTGGATTGTTTCAAGTAACATAGTCTAACACGTAAAATATACTTCATGCTCATAATAATACAAAATATAATTTCTTTGAGCAGCAGCTATATGCGTGGGAGTGGATTAGATTCGTATGGATATTTCGCAAATTAATATAGCTGGTTATTTAATGTCTAAATTTTACTATTGGTCCATGCAAAATTAAACACTGTGCTTGCATTTTTATAACGCGAGTTTAATATACTAATTTTAACTATAGTGACATAATAATTCACACTATTAACTGATTGGACAAATTGTCTTTGTTAATGAATATCTAAACTTCTAAGTCGTCGAGGGCACAGGTACTAAGTAGTCGTTGTATGCGAGACTAGAGCAACATACGTCCACTTTAACTAAGTACAGGCATGCGGCGGGTTTTATAGTTGTTAGACTAACGGTTCTTTTAAATATTGCTTTCTTTTCCAAACGTATTGCTTTCAGGTATTGAATGGTAGCACCAATGAAACCAATCTTTTTGTACGAAATATGTTTATGATTGTAGCGAAATGTTTCTTTAAAAATCAATAAGGGAAGGTAGTACAGAGTGGGGCGCAAAATATGTTTTAATTTTTTTCTGGTTGGATTTTTATGATCTCTGGGTGATGTAGGTTATTAAGTATAAAGCATTCATTTAGACACCATGCAAAAAATTTGTTTGTCTATAACTAGGCAACTTTATTTTTTTTATTTCTTGAAGAAACCATGGGGACAATTCAACAGTGGGACAATAAATAGAATGATAATTTCTTAGGTTTTATGAATGAAACAACTCTATAACTAATTTAAAAATGTTTTATTTAATGAATTTATCTTAAACAAGATTTAGAGAGTGTGGGAATTTAATTATAAATGAATAATAACCTCGTCGGATTTCCGGTTGGAGCAAAACTTTTTCGCTTTTGAAATTTCTACAACAACCTCGTCCTAGATGAAAGGAAACGTGTATTGTTTCTTTCCCTGTTTGAAAAAGTTGACAAGGATCTCTCTTTCTGTAATGCCAGTAATCTGTCCTGCGTAGAATAACTTAGACATCTTCCTGCCTGCAAACTCCACTTGAATCCATGGCTGAACGGTTGAACTTAGATCTTGTTCAAAAGTCTTCCTCTTCATCAAGTTCTGATTCACTACCGGAAAAGTTGAAGTCAGATAGGTGATCATCGTCATATTCTTCATTGATTCTGTCGTCGTTTTCATTTTCAGATGTTACTTTGTCTTTGAAAACATTGTTTTTATTCTTTTAACTTTCCTGATTGTTTTCATATCATGTTGTTCAGACTTGATATTTTGGGGTGTGAATGATTGGACAAAGGCAATATTGACTAGTTCAGCAATATTATAAATTGTTATATTTATGCCAGGATGACGCAGTAGCCTGGTTTCATAAGCACCATCATATGCTGTTTTGAACGGAGGGAACACCGTTTTATCTATAGGCTGCATTTTGTGGCTGCAGTGAGGTGGCAAAGTTACAACAGTAACCACTGCTGCACGAGTGATTACCACTACTTCAATAGAAATGTGTGCTTTCAGATTATCATATAAAAGCAGTGACGGATTTTCTTGTGTGCTGTGTAATAAGTCGATGAAGTGCTGTAGCAGTGTGGTGAAAAGTTCAGCATTCATCCAACCCGCAGGGTTGACCAAGTCCAATGTCCCCGGCGGGACGCCCGTTAACATGTGTTGCTTGAAGCTTTTCCGGGGGGAAACAATTCCTCGTGTTCCTCGTGGAAAAAATGTTCCTCTGGCACAGATAATTCCACAAGTGGTCACCAAACTACCCCGTTCTCCACTTGTGCAGGAGCTAACCTGTTTAGTTCCTTTCTCCGTAATAACTTTTCTGAGGATCTGGATGGTTGTTGTGGCAGTTTCATCTAGGTTGAGGTTTCGGGATGGGTCAGTCAGATTTGAGCTTGGGATTATCCTTCAATACTTGTTTTAAATTTTCAAAGACCATTGAAACATTGTGGCGATTGAATGATGCCATGCGAGATAAGCTACAACCTTCGGGCTGTCGAATTGATAAATTATTTCTCATAAGAAAAGGACGAAGCCAATCACCACCAGCTGCCTTCAACCTTATCGATGACACTCGACACTTTTTTTATTGGCTATGGATAATTCAAATGCCAACTGCTTTAGTATCTTCGTAAAACAGTTGCCAGTAAAGCAGTTTTTCTCTTCCTCATTAGAAAAAACGCGGTCGACCGCTTTAATAGGTTTCATTCTTGGGTCTGTATTATCTTCTATTTCATTACGTAACGCTGAAGTGTCGATTTTGATACTACAAAAAGTTGTATTGCTTGTTTAAGGGACCCGCCTTCTAGTAAAAAGCTACTGCCAGTTTCATGTTTTCTGCCTGGCTATTTTCTGCTCTTTAAGATATCTTAATTTGAAACAATAGATTTTAGCTGGTTTTCGTAGCTAAATAGTTACTTTTTAAGTCTAATTGCTTAATTATTTGTCCAATCTATAACTGAAACTTTTATGTAATAGAATTACATTTATATGTGAGGTGTTTAAGCATACAAAAATGCTCAAAACAGATATTATTCAATTCAAGTACAAATCATTTTAAAGAACGAGATAAATATGTTTATCACTCTTGTTTAAGCTTTTCAATTTTTCAATTTATATTCTGTTAATAAACTTTCGGTGCTATCGATTATATTGTCACTGTTTATTTTGAGGAGAAGGGTTACTCTCCAACGTGATATTTGGGGAAAGTGGAATTTCCTGTATTGAGTAAGCGTAGCGATCACACTCTCACCTATTAGGTACACTAAGATCGGTTATTAATATTGGACTTTGTTTTATTGCTTGCTGTATCCAATTTTCCTCAGAATAAAGTTATAAGTTTATTGGGGCGGAAGATACAAAATTATAATCCCCTGTTCATTAGCACTAATTCAATAGAAGACTGGACTTAGTCTTCGGTAGGGTTACGAGAACTTTCCTGACTAGAACACAATACGCCAACATAATTTTACTTAGTTCTCCGTATCCCTAACAACAATGAGCTGTCCTTCAGGCATCGTGGCTAATAAAAATAAGAAGGAAACTCTAAACTTAAATAATGTATTGGTATGGTTTTAATAAATTCGTACAAGCGAATAAATAAACTATTTGTTCATACGAATAAATAATGCCATGTCAAAATGACCAAATATTGCCATGTCATGTCAAATGGCATTCGTAAAAATGAATAAAATAGAAATGTTAGACGTACTCAAATATTGCGTAACAATGATTCACTCAAAATGGCATTCGTAATTTATCAGTTCTATTCCTTACATAATAATTAACGAAAAACTTACTTACAGTTATGTTGCAGTTCTTCACAAACCTATTTAACATTTTGTGCACAATTACCTCATTGACTTATTTTAGTTTATTTTAGTAGTTCAAATAGTATTCAAATAGTTTAAATAAATTCGTTACATTCCGATTTAGTTTTATCATAAAATTCATACTTAAAATATTTCATTAACTTACTATGAAATTCCAATTACTGCTTTCCCCCCAGGATAACTTATTTAACGTTTCGATTTATTCATTATTTTATATAGAATTAAATCATGGTTTAATCATGGATTTTGTTGTTCAGAAAAGAGAGCGACAAGAATTCTACCTAGTTCGAGTGAGAGCAGTGAGACCTTGTAAATGATTCTTCGGTTCGGTAATTTCCTATTAAAATTACATGGATTATCCATTCTACTTTTCCCTTTCTTACAATAAATTACATTTAACTAACGTATTTCACTTGATTATCTCTCACTAGATTCCGCTAAACACTTTCAGCCATAATTGTCTCTATACCTATTAAAAACGCATTCCTTTACTACTACACGTATAATTACATGCGGTACGCTTTTACTCACTGCTGATCTGTTTCCAATCAACTTGTTCGCAACCTCCAACAAGTCACACCCCCAAATTGGGTCATTTCTTCCAATAATGGGTACGCTAAAAATCTCGGAAACAATCTAGTTCCATCGGAGACACTCTACCTGAAATTCTAGTTGTTATCAACATGTATGTAAGATGGTTTTTAATGCTTTTGAGTTCTTTCTTTTTAATGAAACTTAAGTGTTAGAAATCATTGGCTTCTTTACAACTAGCATACCACATGCGTAAGTGATAATAACCTTCCATGAGGCTCATTCATCCTAAGTTATTTACGATATTTATACTATCGAATGCACAAAGTTTCTGTTATTCAACTAAACTAAAGAGAAGACAAATTGCTTCTATTTGAATCTCTTTGAACACAATGTTAAATAATGCAATTTTATTAAATACAGTTCGGATATAAGTCCAGCTGTATACATTAAATTTATTGTAATTTGATACAGCCTTAAATGTGACGCAATGTTATTCGTTGCTGTGCTCTCGTGCTCTTGATTTACAATTACTAATGGGTTTTGAATTACGTTTAAGATTGAAATTACCGTCATTATTCCTAACAGGAAATCGGTTCCTTGTTAGAGCGCGTAAAGCTTTATATGCTTATGTACATAATCTCATAATGCATGTATATTAACAAATATTTACAATGTAGTCTCTACTTGTTGGATTTAATAGAACAATGTTACCTAATATAAATGCAACATAATTAGGATAGATGTTCTTTGGTTAATGCGTCTAATGTTTGCATAACTGGTGTAAAAAAAATATATGTTTTCGAAAGCCAGCGAATGGCATAAAAGTATATGGCATTCGCTGTTTCTCACATCAAATATGTCATTTGTTTCGATCTGTGTTTTATCCTGTTTCCATTTTCTACTTGTAATGACCTCATCTACAGCTTGTGCAATGTTGGACTTGGTCTATTCCTGTATCTTCTGTACGTAGCGCAGAGGGATGTGAAATACATATTTTGAAGAGTCTTGGACTGGCAGGAATCTTGTAATAAGTTTCTATTTGTTTGAGATATTTGTGATATTGCATTTTTTCATTTTACTGTAAAGGTATTTCTGCCATGTAAGTGTTTCAATAGCTTCCATGTACAGACTATTGGTTGATGCTGATTTCGGTAATTTTACGATTTTTCTTGGCCGCTATCACAAATTTTGGAGGTCAAAATTTAAAATTTAAAGTCGTAAAGTCGCATATCATGAAGCCATACTCATACTTATACGGAATACTTATCCTACCTCAGATTGTTTGGACAATGGAAATCATGGATTATTTATAGAAAGACGCTGGCGGCAAGAAGTATATTCAGAACAGGAGTCATTGCGCCCTTTACGAGAAATACCCAGAGGATCTACGAATCAATCAGAAGCAATTCGTATTTTCAGAACAGAATTTCTATAAATTTATTAGCATTTAAAATTTCAATTTTTGGTTGTAACGATTAATGTTTCAGATACTTTAAAAGAATTATGCTTAAAAATAATGTTTAAAGGTTCATATAAGAATACTTTGCTGAAGCTAATTTCGTTTTCATTCAGCCATGGTCAAGTATATTTTGCAATTTTTATTCAATTCATTGTAATATTTTACTGTATCCATTAACTTGTACATAAATAATAAAACAAAATGACTTATCTATCTCAACGTTATTACGAATTTTTCTTCAGTTCCAATCGTATCTCTGATGGAATTCATACTGGGCGAAATATCTTCTTGTATTAATTGCAATTAATTGTCCAATGTGTTTGTATACATTCGAAAGTTATCAAAGAATTGCTGTTCGTATTCTCGTAGTAGAGGATAAAGTGTTGCAAACAAACCATGGATTAATTTATCCCGTAACATTGGATGCACCCAGAACTGCGTCAGTCTTTGCCTGCGTTTTCTGTAACGACTATAAAATAAGTCACAGACCCGCTACTTCTTCAACTTCCATGATGGAAATGAGACATAAAAAAAGTTGTTTTGTTTACTGTTGATTCGCAGCGTTGATCGCGTCATCTCTAAGGTAAACGTTGTACACGTGGTATTATTGGTTGTACATGAATGTACATATGCACACTTTTCGTCCCGTTTACATACAGTTTCCAAACAATTCCGTTCCATATTGATGCAAGCGTATTTTTACGGACAGGCTGAGACGTGTCGGAAGCAGAATTGATTCTTCTTCTTGTGGTGCCTTATCCGCGACGGACGTTGGCAATCATATTGGCTACAACAACTCTATCCACAGCCGACTGAAACAGCTGAACAGAAGACTGACCATACCATTTTTTCAGATTCTTCAACCACGATGGTCTTCGGCCACTCATTCTGCTCTGCATTATGAGTTTCAGCAAGCTACACTTAACTTCATTGCGCATAATGTGACCAAAGTACTCCATTTTACGAACTTTTACGGTTGTGTGTCCTTTCTTCTTTTTCTTCATACGATGAAGAACATTTTCGTGGGAATATGGTCAACCCAACTGACTTTCAGCATCCTTCTGTAAACCCACATCTCAAATGCTTCCAATCGATTTATTAATGTCTCACACAGTGTCCACGATTCCACACCATAAAGCAAGACTGAAAACACGTAACATTTTACTAATCGTGTTCTCAACTCCATTGGTAAGTCTCTGCTGCATAGAATCATTTTTATTTTCGTAGACGCAGCTCTTGCTTGTTCGATTCTATATTTGGTTTCGAGTGTATAGTCGACCTATTGATTTAAATAGCAGCCAATTTATTTGAATTTCTCTACTCTTTCCAGTATCATATTATTTATATACAGACCAACATCTCTTATTCGGACCTGATAAAAATCAAATCTTTTGTTTTGCTCATATTTATTTTCATACCGTATTCCTCGCAGACGGTAGATATTTTAAGAACAAGCTGTCGTAGATCTGTTAAGCTACTTGCAAGCAGCACTGAATCATCTGCGTAGCGTATGTTATTAAGTATTTCCCCATTGACTAAAACTCCTTCCTGCATCTCTCTCAGTGCATTCACGCATTCCTGCCTAACGACTTTCCTGACTTCAACCTTATCCGTACAGTCTTTTCGCACTATTACTGAGACTGTTTTATTGAACAAGAGGTTACATATAATACGGATGTCTTTCTCATCCAGTTCAGTAGATTTCAGAATTTTTACTAGGCGATCATGTTTAACTCTGTCAAAAGCCTTATCAAAGTCAATAAAAACATATACATCACAGTTCTACTCTCCACATCTCTGTAAAAGTACCTGAATCCCAAACAAAGCATCACGGGTTCCAAGACCTCCACGGAAACCAAATTGAGTCTCACCAATTCTTTCCTCAAGTTTCTGGTAGATCCTTTCATGTATAATTTTTAGAAATAGTTTTAGGGCATGACTCATGAGGCTTATAATTCTGCAATCACTACATTTTTGCGCATGTATTTTCTTGAGAATAGTAATAAATGTAGAGCGTAACCAATACATCGAAATATCACCTGTTTTGTAAAATAAATTGAAGAGCTTGGTGAATGTTGCCAGACCATCTACTTCCATTAGTTTCGGAATTGATAGTGGAAACATTGTTACGTTTTAGTTCCATAGGTTTTACATAGAATAGGTGAATTGAAAAGTCTGTTTGATGATAATTCAATATGAATGACGAGAAGCCTATTCGCGTATAGTGACGTACAATGGGAGCGTGCGCACATAACCGTTTTCATTTGAGCATGGGTGGTGGATCAGTGCATAACCATTTACATTTGAGCATGGGTGGTGGATCAGTGCGTGCGCGCTTAAATCTAAACGCACTCGTGGCAAGGAATGGCGAAGGGTTGAGCTGATTGAAGTACGTGGTTGAGCTGATTGAGGTACGATCCAGTATACGAGAGTTTGTGTAACTTTTGCGTGGATGAACCATGAATTACAATCGTGTGTGACTTAAGTAGTTAGCTTCTGGACAATACACGGCAAATCAGTTTTATAATTTTTTTTTGTAGTGTTGTATGTTATATCTGTTTACAGATATAATATAAAACTAAGCTATCTGAAGTAGATCGCAGTAATTTGAAGTACTTTCTAAACCAAAGCTATTTTACATTGCTAATGAAAATTTGTAAAATGAAATATAGTTATAACTGTTTCTATTTAAAGTTACTTTACTTTAAGTACTCTTAAGAATATTATGTCTGATCGAAATAAATTTGTAGTAATATGGCATGCCATAATACAGCTTTTATAAAGTATTAAGCATGTGGGCTGTAAATGTGTTGAGTAACTTCTACGTGTAGTATTACTACTAAATCTTTATTGCCACCTGAATTGTTTTACGATTAATCCTAAGCAAATTAAATAAGTTCTTTCCAAAAATAAAATAACATGAAACAAAAATAACACGTATAAGGAAAGAAAGAACAGCATCGAACTTTTTCCGATATATTTAATTTCCGTTCCTTTTTATTTCCATCTTAACTTTTCTAATTACTTCTACTCCTTGCCACTCTCGCTCAAACACGTTCTCCAGCTCCCTGGTAATTCCCACTCCATGCCAACCCCTCGCCTTCTAAATTTCGCAATCATTCTCCTATCATCTATGCTGATTAAATACATTGGCATACCTCCTTTCACTCTTATCCACATATATCTACTATTCATTATTCTTTCAACCCTTTCTTGCTTCTCCACACACTTCCTCCTCCCTTCTAACCAATTATTAATATTCTTGCTTTCCATTATCTAATTAAACCATTATCTTATCAAACCATTCTTTCATATGCTCTTCTCCTGTTGCCAAACCACACCGGTCAGGTGTACTAGTACACACGTAAGTAACATGATACTATCAACCTTAGATTACGGCGATGGTAATTTTATCTCACGCTCATCTTAGTTAAAACAGGGTGTATATATTTTCGCCGCATAGTGATATGTATTTTCATCACATACATTTTGCTTCTTCTATTGCAGTGGTTCTCAACCTTGTCAGGGCACGCTTTTAATAATTTAAAAAGTTGATGACACACTTTATTTGTAATTAATATTTTATGTTCATAAAACATGAAATTTGAGAAATAATCACTGTACTAATAAAACAAATATATAATAAATTATTAAATTTATTTATATGATAAAATTACAAATGATAAAAAATAAGTATAGAAAATATTGTATAGCATCAAAATAAAACAAAATGTAATTCAACTACTTATTGAATTTGGAACGATGGCACATTACTTCAATAAATTCAAAATTGTTCATATTTACAGAATTATATTTATCAAATATATCTTTAAAATGACTTTGATTCTTATTTATTATCAACGATGAACCAGAATAAGTTAAATTACTTTTAATTTTTATAGATGTTTCTCTTTGGTTTTCTAATCTAACTGTTAAAAAAATATTAATAGGAGGATGTGCATGATAAAAACAATTATTAAAGTGGGCGTGAAAATATGCACAAATATTAATAGTATGATATTGATAATTTGAATGTGTTGCCCAAATTTGTGGAGAAAACAAGAAATCATCTTGAATATAATTTTCTGTTCAATAGTCTGCGTATTTTATAACTCTTGGATCATTAGGCATGTTTGTAATGAGATCTTCGCCAAAACAATCCCCTACTTTTTCTGGGTCCAAGAAGCATAATCCAAAACTATATGATAACCATTTTCCAATTGATTCTAGTTTTTCTTTTCGTATTCAGTTTGAAGGCCATGTTGTTGAAATAAATATATATTACTTTTTGAACATAATTTAACTAACCAAGATTGCCCAAGATGAAATCGACAGCCTTTTCTAATTGTATTTGGCCAAACTTCTCTGATCGCTTTGTGAATAGCAACTTAAAACTCTGCTGTTATTCTGTAAGGGTTTAATTTTGGAATAGCGTTCTTCAATAATTGAAAAGCAATTTGATAACTTTTCCTATCTGGCAATAACTTGTATATTAATGGTCCGACATACACATTATTTCTTAACAGTACATGAATTGTAAAAAGTTGTGAAAAATGTTTAGTACAAAAAGTACTAGCCATATACAAATCTGTAGTATTTAATAAAACTTCAATGTTTGATTTGGAAGTTTATATAACTATGTTAAACTGAGCATTATTAATTAAAAGAAAGTTTTTGTTTTTATGAGTTTCAGCTCTACGGCGTTCAAGTAGTTATGAACTTCTATTTGATTTTTAAGCAGGGGAATATCTTGCTCTCTACGTCTAGCGTTGTATATATTACGTTTTACTAGCTTAAGATCACTTGTATACAAATTTTCGTCCTCGCAATTATCTAAAGCAGCGATAGCGAACGTTTTTGAGACGTGGGTCAAATTTTGTTCACAATTTGTTTAGTAGCAACTTGTGGGTCACTAAGTGTTTGAATGAACAAGAGGTAAACAAAATTATATAAAATATGTATTATGAAATATTATTTATTAATATATTTATATATGTATACATATTTATAAATATATGACAATGTATAAACATAAATTATTTACTGTTGCTGTTTATGTTCAGATAATTTTTTAATATCAGGTTCATATTTCGTATTTATTAGTTTGACGTATTTGGCAGTTAATTCTCTTTCAAGTCTATTTCAATTAGAAGATTTTACAAAGTTTATTGAAGAAAACAATTTTTCACACGAATATGTGGACCCAAACATCGTTGAAAGAGCATTAGCTAGTTTTTTCATTGATATAAAATTACTTGGTACAGAATCCCATACGCTCAATATAATATTTTCAATTTTCACTGTGGGATCAATATTATCTGCACTACCCTCACACAGTTTTCCTTCTACTTCAGAAATCAAGTCTTCAAATTTTGTTTTCCACACTACGCTGCTTCGAAATTCCACTAATTCCATTTCTCTGTTTATCTATACCTAGCTACATAAATTCGATTAACTCAATTGTTTCAAATTCAGTTTCGTATGGATATAAAATAAATTGAAATGTATTTTCCAAGCATTTAAATTGATTGAATCTCTCTTCAAAAGCTTGTTTTATTTCCCGGAAAATCATTAAATATGTTTTAATTGCATTTTCCTGAATGTCAGCCGTATTTTCAAAAATTATAGTATTTTCAAAATGTTTTTTTAATTGCGAAAAATATTTCATAATTTTCATTTCTAAATCCTTACTAAAGATATCAAG
>WYDF02269896.1:0-18179 GCA_009867245.2 Adranes taylori | reverse complement strand
TAGAAAAATAAACTCTACACGTAATGAAATATGTAAACAAATCTTCATCCTCGTTACCTAAAGTTGCTTAATTCGACCACCAGAGGGCCAAAATTTGCTTGCATCGACAATAAATTCATAAATTCGACGTCAAAGTTTACTTCTTGCAGGGTTCTATAAATGTTATTCACGGAAAGCGTTTTCTTTTTATAGTGTTATTGCTTTGTAGCAATAGCATAATGACTTATATGTCGTGTTTTTTTTAGTGAAATCTACTCTCTTACCTTTCGAGTACTAGTTCAGTTGGTGGGGTAGCAAAGACCACTTTGCGAAAGTATACAAGAAGACGAATTATTTAATTCTTTATATAATTATTTAGGTTCGGCATCACCGACAAAAAAAAAACAATCACGAAATATGTAAAAAAACACTTAATGTTAGAACCACGGGGCTTATAAAAAGTTTAAACGAATGTAACGACATTAATGAAAAAACAACGACGGAATGAAATAACATTAACAAAAAAAGTAACCACAAATATGGATATTATTATTCGCGAACCACCATGTATGGTGCTCACTTACGTGGAGTTGTTCCAGCACGATCACTAGCGCGACTAGCTGTCAAACGAAAAATTGTATGTGATGTAAAGACTAAATAGGACTTTTAGGCTAAAATAGGATGTATATGATTTTTTTACATTTGTAAATGTCAGTTAATTTAAAGTTAATCAATAAAAAATTTTAGTGAACAAACATAAATAATACAACTACTTATGTAATAACTAACTGAAGATTTTTTGAAAAAGGCTGAACAAATTTTTTTCAATCGCTTTTCAAGAGATAATGTCATTCACGCATCGTGAATAATAATGGTTGTCAAAACCAAGTTAAATCAACCAAAACACTACCAGATAATGTCATATAGGAATTATAATGGTTGAAGGATAAAACCCAAACAAAGAAGTAGAAGAAGTCATATAGGAGTGTTGTCACGTTATAAATCACTTCCCGGACATTCACAGCGCGGCATACCGCAAGATTTAGTCTATTTTCGAACGCGCTGTCACGCGGCGTTCTTTCCGGATGTGTGAATGGCCGCCTATTGATTAATAACTTTGTTTATTTGTATTACTCTAAAAACAAAGAGAAAATTCGCGTGACGTTACAGAGAAAACTCTGAACTAAAAATAAACGCATGAGGTTAAAATTTGTCATTTTTTCAATAATAAATTCAACAGATTGATAACATAACCTTTTGTTTCGTTGCTCTTTTTACTCCTATTATTTACTATGAGTAAATAGTGTAGTTTAGAACATGTTCTAAGAACATGTCTTACAAACAAACGCAAACGAGAGTAATGAATTAAGACAAATAAACATTACAGTTTTACTCATTTTACTCATAGTAAGTAGATCAGGCAAATAAACATAGCTATTGAGCGTTGATGACGTTATTCGTTGACATCATGACATGTCATTTACAGCATTTCTGACATATTGTGTAAACTATTGTTTGACTTCTCAATTTTATATACAGAAATGGTAAATTATTGTTTTATTACAATAAAATATAAGTATTTATAGCACATAACTATATGTTTTAGGCTCGACCTAATCGTGATAATCTGACGAAAGTTTTTGTCGGTAGCTTGCCTGCGAATGCAAAAGCAAGCGATCTACGAGACTTGTTTTCCAAGTTTGGGCCCATTATCGAATGTGATATCGCGAATCGTTGTGGATTTTTGCACTTAGAAGACAAAGATTTGGCCCTAAAAGCTATTGATGAATTGAACAATTCCATGTTTATGGGTAGTCGAATTTCCGTTGAGAAAGGCCGCGTTCGAGCTTCCCGTGGTGGTGGTGGCGGCGGTGGTGGTGGCAATCGTTCATCACGTGGCGGTGGTGCTGGAGGACCAGGAGGCGGTGGTGGCCGCATGGGCGCCAGGAGAGGGAGAGATGCAGGTGATAGGAAGCCGTATGCACGTAATGATTTCGCACGGGAAATCAGAGATCCTGGAATGAGAAATGGAGGCTATGCTGGTGATAGAGGTGATTATTATGGTCGAGCAGGACCACTGCCTTTTGCTGATTATGGTAGAGATCCTTTCAATGATGTGTATGAGAGAAGGGCACCTGCTCTTTATGACGATCGTAGAGCGTTAAGTAGTTTTGAGAGGTAATGTTGATAATCCATAGTCTTTTTTCCATAGGGTTGTATTGATCAAATACAAAATTTACATACTTGAATACATAAGCAAGTATAAAATAATAATTTTGTGCTAATAAACAAAAGTTTTCTTAACTCTAGCTGATTTTGTACATATATTCTTGTTCGGTGACACGGAGTTTAATATTTTTCATTTGTGGAAGTATATTTTGTTTTTATTTTAACTATATTTTCACCCCGTAAATTCTAGTTAATCACTTTTGTATTACAGGAGAAATAATCAGTTGAACAATTCAGACAGTCTAATAAACAGGCAGATAAATTAGAAAACACGAATGATGGGAATGAACAATAATTATCATTTTATTTATATATGTGCTCTAACTTTAATTGTATGATATGTATAGGGATCTGGCATTTGGTCCTCCATCTTCGATGTCCCATGAGCGTGATAGCCTTTATTTACGATACAGCGAACGTGAAGGTAGGGCTTTGCCTCCTGTGGAACGTAGTCTTTTTGATGACAAAAGAGGAGATGATTTAGGACCACCCCCGTCGAGTAGTAGCATATTTAGTCGGCGAGGAGATCTACCAAAGTCAAGGTTAGTATATTTCTGAAAGCCTACTTTTGAGTTGAAAGAACTATCATTCATATTAGATTTAGATAGAATTGTAATTTTAATTAACAACGGGAACGTATAAATGAGTTACTTGTTTCACATTTTCTAGGAATTTACCACTACGTAATTTAATCTCACAATCGTAGATTATGCGCTTTTGTTTGCTTCATATTAGTTTATTTCAATGCATATCTGATTAAAATAAAGTAATGCATAATTTAAAAAGTAGTTTTATTAGTGACTTACAAAATAAGAGGTGATTATTACTCGGAAACATGCCAACAAGTTGAAGCAACATTTAAGATCACACATTTTGCTAAATTTTATGGCATTTTTGGAACACTCATTTTTACTTATTAAATATAATTTAATATTTGTAAATGTTAAATATTTATTAATATATGCAATTGTCAAGATTAGACCATTTTGACTTTTGGTGTAGCAATTAATGAAGTTTGGTGGTTAATTAAAGCATTAGTTGAGTCATGGGGTTAATCTCATACGTCGTATCGTATAGTGCTCGTATCGAGTCCATTATGTTATTCCTGGAATTACATAATTAAATATTCTTGGACAAAATTAATTAATACATTTAATATCTTATTTTAGTGCGGAATATGGACGTCAATCTCCAACCAGATATGCAAGTTATATATCTGAAAGAGGTGCGGCAGCATATGGACATTCACCGGGACCATATGGAGATTCACGGTGTGTAACAGTATTTTTTGTCTTTTTTGATTTATAGTTTACATTATTTAAGGAATTTTATATATTGTGTGTGTAAAAATCATCATTTCTTTAAATTTCCGAATGTGACAACGTGAAATAGTTTTAATCACCTACGATGACAACTTTTGACAACTAGTATTCTCCTGTTTAGGTTTATTGTATTTTGTACACGAAGTTTTCTCCGATATTTTCGTCTACGTTTGCGCCGAATATCTGACTGATCATGTAATCAACATTAAATCTTCGAGACAATTTTCCAGTTGATGCTCTCAATTTATGGTTTCGTAAATTTCTTTAATTTTTTTAACTCCACATTTTTTAAAACTATGGACGACTCTTCCTTTAGTTTACTTTTACGACTATTTTTCTTCTAGTTTACTTTTACCTTGGGTTTTCTTATTACTAGATAAATGGTCGATACTACTAAAAGATAACAAAGATGAATGATAAATTAGTTTTATTTGCCATAAGCTTAACTTGCTGAAAAGGAGAATTGCGTCTATGGATATGCTATTTCAATGATATAGAGGGAGCCAGAAAATCATTCTCATAATTCTCTTTGTAGATGTTACTACAACTCAATAAATAAATAAGTATAACAGTGATATCGAGTAGTTTGAATATATTTTAAAAAACATGTAAATCTGTTCATTCATGTTTTCTTGACCTTATTGATGAATTATCTTCTTATGAAATGTTATTTAAACTTATTTTAGGTCATTGCCTCCAGCGGGATCTTCAAGAGCGTACGCTAGTGATGCTTATCCATCAGAACGTAGCTTATATGCTTCGGAAAGAAGTGTTTATCCACCAGAACGCGGTGCGTATCCCTCGGAGCGAGGCGCTTATCCTCCCGAGCGTAGCCCATATCCACCCGAACGTAGCGCTTATGCATCAGAACGAGGTGCTTATCCACCAGAACGTGGCGCTTATCCTTCAGAACGAAGTGCTTTTCCTTCAGAAAGAAGTGCTTATCCTCCGGAAAGAAGTGCTTATTTGACCGAGAGAAGTGCTTACCCTCCAGAGCGGAACGTTTATCCTTCAGAACGTAGCGCTTATGCATCAGAAAGGAACACCTATCCAGTAGAGCGTGGCAGTGCGTATCCTCCAGAAAGAGGCGCGTATTCTTCAGAGCGTAGTAGTGGTGCTACAGTTGCACCAAGTCCAACTGGTTCAAGTTCTGCGCAATTACCACCTTCGACGACTGGTTCTTATAATAACTATTCATCAGGTGCTGGAGCTGCTGGCCCTACAGCTGGTTATGGAGCACAATCTTCAGCAAGTAAGGATTATATAATTTTCTATATAACGCTACTTATGTAAAGCTGCACAATGCGTAAAGAAAATTGTGCCAATCAGATATGTTTTGTATTGTATAATGTAGTATTTAAAAATTTATATAGGTAGAAGTGTCAATCATTTACTGAAGGAATGGCGCATCAACCATTCACTCTATTTTTATGACAAAGATATAATTATCACTTGTAAAGATGTAATTAGCACTTTTTGGTCTCGTAAAACATCCCAATAAACGTTTTGGTTTAGCATGTACTAAGTTTCAGACTTCTGAGAATATAAAAATAGTCTTGTTCAGGCTTGCGGAAACTATTATCCCACTCAGAAGTGTACAGAATGATACAGTTAGCAATTTTTATTCTGAAGTATTCCTAAACGAAGAAATGCTAAAATTTTGCATCTACGGAATAATGTCAGAGATACTGTCACTTTGAAAATTGTGACATGGAATTGAGTTAGCTTCAACAAGATGAATCAGATCTTGTTAAAACACACTGTGTTTTGACTCAACTTAACCAGGACTGGTAGAGCAATGATTAATAATTTATTAAGGAGCGTAGTTTAAATTAATAAATAAGTAATGGGGATTTAATAAATTCATACATCAATAAAATTGATAATGAAACAATGATAGAACGATGCTTGATTAAAATCAAGATTTGATCTTAATAAAGCAAATAGGGTCCAAGGATTAATGAAATATAATCATAATAAAACACGATTAACATTAAAATACTCTATTAACAACAAAATAATTTATTTTATATGCAACAACAATTATTGTGGAGTTAGAACTTTGCTAAGTAATAAAACAAATGCTGGTTAAGATTTATTCTGTTTACAAAGAAATTAATACGGATACAACACATTTTTCCACTTATTCTAAAATAATTAATAATAGATCGATAGATAGATAACCTCTATTTGGCATAATATTCTTAAACAAACATAAAATAACTTAACATATTAATTACTGTTTAATTAATAATTTTTTTAAATAAATTGGTCGACTGACAGGATAACAAAATATAGCGGCTCTGATTTACTACATTTGTATAAAGATTTATTTTCCAACGATGCAGTTATTCTCAACTTGTAAGTAAATATAAAAACTAGTAAGCAACATCTAAATAAAAGTTTATTGATTCTTAGCTTGTTATTAAATGAAAATTAGTTACATTGAATAAAATTATTTGCCCAGAATAAAATCAAAAGAACTTAACATGTTTGAATTTCTTAATCAAAGATTTATAATAAAATAATCACTTACATATGAACATCTGTTGTAATTTTCACAACACAAAAAAATAATAATGAAAATACGCGTAACTTCTTTAGAATACTACAATTTTACTGATCAAGGCTGGTAAAAAATCTGATCCCACCATGTTTCGTGCCAACTACGGTAGAAGTTTGATGCTTATTAGAAGTCTATTACCTAATTTATTTTTTCCATTAGCTCTCTCTAACTTCATGAACAAATAAACGTCAATGTTCGCTTGTTTACGTTAGGTGTTGTGCTCATTCGCGTAAAAAGACTATTTTTCTTTTCTCTTCATTTCTAGATTCTTGTGACGCGGCCAGCTTACCTTTCAATTACAAAGTAACACATGCGTTCTGACTCATTATGCGTGCATTTTTCTCATAGATATTTTATTCTAGATTCTTTTTATTTAACTTTGTGTAATTAAATGAAATTATAATGATAGGTTGCTACATTATTTTATGGAATTTATTGACTTTAATGATTTCCCATCTTTTAGGCATGATTTCCTTTGGTCATTTAAAATATTTAAAATGTCTACAGTAGAATCCAAAGAATTGAATTTCTCTAACATTTTTGTTGATATATATTATTCAAAATCTAGAACTTGCAACTGGTAATGCTACCATCTTCTTGTGGAGAAATGTATATAATAGTATTTGCTCGTCCAGACTTCTGGGATCAAGAAACAATTTTCTGAAATGTGATAAAAAGTTATAAATTGTCGTCTTTTAGTTTTTCATAAAATTATTGAGTAGATTTTACTAGAAACCAATATTGGATAAAATACCGTATCTACAAAATCTCGCATGTCAAGCAATTTTTAAGCGATTCCCAGCATTAACCTAATAAGTATTAGCTTTGTTCGTGGGTAACTTTTTGAACCAATTCAGAACAAGTGTGACAGACTCCCACTCGCGATGCTGCTAATGGGGAGCCTTAGCGAGTGTCATCTATGGCGCAATCAAAAATCTTATTAATTACAGAATGTAACAGCCTTCGGAAATATGAAACCACAATTAAATAGCAATGTATGACTATCAATTTAAATTAAATCAATATAGCAGCAATGGCGGTTAGCAAAATAAACAGTAGCGATTCTATCATAAACAAAACAAAAGCGGTGTGAATTAAACAGTACAAATGTACGACAATGATAATTATAAAACAAAATAAAAGTGGTGGGGTAATAATAATAATCAAAACATTAGACATGCGGAAAGTATATCCAAACAGTCAATAATACAACGGGAGGGCGGGGGTAAATCTAAATATCCTGGCACAGGCAGTGGGTATGATATGAATAACTAAAAAGTTTGGAATCCTAGGAGTCTACTATAGGCGCGTAACACTGTGATGCGCACTAGCGTTACTGTTGCCGAGTGACTACAACTAACCGTGATGCGTACTGATTAGTTAGAAGTATACACCCCAATAGAAGGTACGGAAAAATACTACTATGACGCGAAACACCGTAATGGAGTTGTAGTTACTGTAGTTGTAGTTACTGTAGTTGTAGTTACTGTTGTCGAGTGACTACAACTAACTGTAATGCACACTAGCTAGAAGTATACACTCTAGTAGGATATGAGAGGAAAAGGATAGTACTACTATGACGCTTAACACCGTAATGGAAGCACTACAAGCGCGTAACACCGTGTTGAGCACTGATGTTACTGTTGCTGAGTGGTAGTCACATGTAATGCGACTAGGTAGCAGTATATACTGTAGTTGTATACGAAATAGTTGAATACAAGGATGGAAAGACAAACAAAGCTATTCATGCAATATATCAAACAGTATATGGTATAGAAAATCGCTCACCCAATGTGTTACTATCTCGGCGACTTTCGCTTCTGCTGCTGGTGCTGAACGGCTTGTCTTCGAGTTCGCAAAATTGCAACTAAATTATTATGCCAAAAATCTCACTATTTATAGACGCGAGTTTTTGCTTAACTTTTACTCTGTTACACGGATCGTATGGAGTCAATCACACTACATTTATTACGTTTCACGGTCTCTTTACACAATCCTATGTAAATCTCTGTATTATCCCTATCCTACGTGACGACGTAACACATAATACCACTCTTAGTGGCTTTCCCACGGGTTACAATAGAACAGCGAGCAGAAATGACGCGGTATATTATAGTATAGCAGGGAATGGTGCCAGCCAACTTATCAAGAGTTCCACACATACACGCAATGCATCTACCGTGCATAATTCGCCATACATTTTATAATACCTAGTGATAGTACATCTCTCTCTCTCTTTCTCTCTCTCTCTCTGATTCATGTGATATATGGTCAGTTATGCGCGAACCGCAAACTCATCCATAGGTTTTCAATATTTACAAATAATAAATGCATTCAAGTTCTTTATTAGTTTAGGGTTCCCAAATCCTATTTATCTAATCGATTTAATTTATTATGAAGAATTATGAAATCTAATGAATTTAATCTATGTCTCGTAACATGGTTTGTTACACAAATACCGAATTAATTTAGAATTATGTAATGCGCATATGCAGTTCAGTTCTTGTTCAAGATTTATTTTCACTACGCAAAGTTCAATGTTTTGGCTTATCAATTTCAAACCTTACTTTTTCTATATATTGTAGATTACTGGTAATTTAAACTTTAAAAGAAAAAACGCGAAGAAGTTAAATGTTTACTATGCTAATTTAAAATTCCACTTATTTTTATTTTTAGAAGTGTTGGGAGAGTTTGAATCTGTACATTTCAATCAAAAGTCATATATTTCGTAAAAACACAAAGTTTATAACCAATCTCAATGTAGATTGCGCTAACTGTATACATACATTCAGAGAAAACTTGTCTCTGGGTACATTTGTACGGTAAGAACGCGGAGTTTTATTGAAATTCTTAGAGCCTACAGAACTAATTCAGAATGAATAATGAACTAAACAGACTGCACAGGCTTACAGTAATACAGTTCCTGAACTGGTTCAGCATTGTAACAGCGAACAAAACTATGATTTTGTAAATTGTGATGTTTTACCGTTTGCAAAATAATAATTTATTAGTATTATTTTGTAGATGGTAAAATATCACAAAGGTTAATGCTTAGTATTGAGGAACTTAAGTATTTTTAGTTAATTTTAAGAACATACCAGAATGTATATTAAACTCCTTCGCATCTTAACATCTATATTGTTTTTGACCACTCTGTTAGTGTAACACGAGTGCAGATTTGTCTTCCGAAAATGGAAAAGGGAGCAATAAAATGGTTTGACTAGATAGATACAGCAGAAGAGATTTCAGTGTGTCTTTGAGTTTGCTTGACTCCACGTTAAAGTTGTTCATGCGATGACGTGACTGTCTGCTAAGAGATATACAGGGTCGAATTTCGCGGCTGAAGATTCAAATTTGATCAAAAAAAGAAGCACCCAGTTTGGATAATTGTTCGGTCAGGTTCATGTTTAATCAAATCATTCATGTCATTGTTGATTACAAATTTATTAATTATTGACTTTACATTGTGCATATAACTGTTACATGATATCATTGTGTTTAATTCATTTAATGTTCGTAGTGTGCGTTATAGTTACGCAAGTTCACTAAGTTTTCAGAATAAGCTACACTTAGGGCCATTTAAAGAACTGTTTTTGTTTTTATAAGTTGACATGTGAGATTTTGTATATATAGTACTTTATTTTTGGACAACAGAATAACTATACATACAAGCATTTAGAATTTGGACGAAAATTTAGTACAGCACAGAGAGGTTTGTTTTTTTAGAAATGGTGTTATGTCTGAGATTACATTTGTTTTTCATTTTATCTTTAGATAAATGTAACTCGTGATTTTTTACTTATAGATTAATATATATAATTAATAGTGAATACTGAAATAGTGAATACTGAACTCACAAAACCAATTAACTTTCAAAATAGGCTAATAATTTTTACTGAAATAAATGTTATTTAGATTATCCAAGTGGTGGAAATGCACCATCTGGAACTGGTTATCCGGAAGCAGCTTATGATCGTAATGGAGCTTACGAATCTAATTACTCTGCTATTCCAAGTGAAACGGCACCGGCAAGAGGGTAAGATTTTTTATATATTACTTACAAACGATTTTCATTACACGTGTACGCACTTTTATAATACGTTAACAAATAGAATTTTACTTCACTCAATGAACATTATGTCATTTGGAAGTGATCAAATTTCTGGCTGTAGCAAAGAGCGGAAACAACTGTTTTACCTCTAAAACCTTCATATTTTTCGAATAAACTCTCAAATGCATAATTATACGGATGATTTCCTTGTTGCGTGCAATGAAACATTTTTATATTCTGCGCAATATTAACAGCGCAATGCGATTGCTAATTGTGTCGTTAGGTTAATAAAAGCCTTTGAACAACACTTGGTTCATCTTCGCGAGCGACAAAAGGCATTTTTATTCTCTAACATCATCATGTTTTTGGCGGCTAAAGAATGCGGATATAACAAAAATGACGATTATATTGTTGCGCCAAAATATATTTAAATGCGACTATTTTCTATTCTAAAAGATTTTTCTTGTTATTGCAATACTGCGTTTTATACTGCAGCTTACGCTAGCATTCTTTCAAAAACACACTAATTAATTTCCTCTATGTAAGTAAGTGTTATCTAGACCGTATAAAAACCTTATTGAAATGTGATTGACGAGATTTTAAAGGTTTCATGAACCATAATTGGTACTATGGTACACGTGCTCTCTGATACGATGTATCTGGGATAAACTTCAGTAGAAAGACGAAACATTATTTAAGTATATTATTTAAATATATACATGAATATAAATGTTAAAAATTGAAGGAAAAACAAGTAACCATCCCAACTAGTGAGTCCAGCATATGCCTCAGTCCTTCATATAATCTACTCTTACATAATGTAAATAAAGGTGAGGGCAATAAGTAAAAGAAAAATCAAGAATGGAAACAGGAGAATAAGATAAGAGCACTATGTTGAAATATAGCGCAAGATTAAAAAGGAAAAGAACGGAAAATTATTTTATAAAATAGTTTGAGGTTTAATTTGATAGTATTGTTAAATATATGAATGGAATGAGAGATGTGAAAGGAAAGGTTAGTTGAGGTATACTAACATGCCTAAAGAGTGGTTAAAATAGAGGATATAGAAGAGGTAAAGGCACATTCCTGAAACATATTCACTCCTTGGAAACACATTCCTGAAACATTCATAACATGTCACTTCCTGATAGAAATGATATGTCTGTTCGATTGTAAGAAATAATAAAATAATAAGAAATATGATGCGGGAGTAACAAAATATGCAAGAATGAATATATTCTAGAAAATATTTAATTTTATAGCCACTTGGGGCGGCTTGTCATGACCAAAGTTAGATACGGTCCGCTACCGTGCCCTAATCATACACATTATTATCTCTCATATGCCATATAGGTATGTAATACCTATAGGTATATGAAAATATAGGATGTTTTGACATTTTTTTCTATTTCACCTTAGTACGTCTCTTGTATTGAAATTACTGCAATCTGTTAATACGCAATTCAAAGGGGGGTCATAAGGAATAATTTTTCATATAAAGTTTTTTCTAAAAAAAAATTCTTGGTCAAAAAATTAAAAGAAGGGTCGATTTTTCGGTGTCTGTTTGAACGTCTGTATGTTCGTTCAAGAATTTCTCCTTCTCTATGAGTCCGCCGAACGGTTTTTTCATTTTTTAAAATCCAATATGGCGGACAGGAGCCATTTTTTTGTTCAGAAAATTCGTATTCAAACTAGGAGGCTGAAATTTTGCAGACCTATAGTACCTTGTATTATGCGTCGAATAAAGAGAAAGGCCCATGTTGCCAAATTGAATAGGAAGCGCTGTTGCCACGTTTGAACTTTAACAAATTTTGTGAAATTTCTCAGGAACGATAAAAGATAGGATATTCGAATAAACTTTATTTTATAGGCTATAGAAAGGCCAATAAAGTATTTTGTTTGACACATTTTTTTCTAATATCACAATTTAACATATATACAGGGTGTTTTTTTGTTTTGCAAACTTTGCGGTCGACTTTCTCAAAAACATAACGAAGGATTTTGATTAAATTGCTTGTGCCGAAAGATCCTCTAATATTTAAGGGATTAAGCGAGTTTAAAAAAGTCGCACATCTTACCGCCGGAGTAATTTGACCTTGAAAAAAAGTGTACTACCCTAAATATCTCGGTTCCTATGAAAGTTGGGGAACATATGTAAGTCTAAGGGACCTCAATTTTGCCAGTTTGATCAACTGACCGATTTTGATTAATAAACAAATTTTTCAAAAACTTTTTAGTAACACTCTGTGTATATTTTTTACATTTTGGTAGCCCTTGTAATTCTATTTAAAATGATTCCATATATGATGGGCTTAACTTCTATCGTTTCAAAGATACGACCCTTAATAACTTAAAATTTTGGAACTTGTCACCATGGCAACCGACATTTAACAATCATATTATATATATGTAAGACCTACATAATAGCTCATATTTGCAAAGTTACAGGAAAAATTATTTTACTTTGTATGAGACACATAAACTGCTTTTGCAATTGAATGCGATTGAATCAGTGGTGGGTACACATTATAATTTTTGGAGGGACCCTAAATGATTATTTTATTGAGAAATTCAGTTTTAAAATTAGAAGACTGAAATTACGGTGGCATATAGTATATTGTATTATGCGTCGAATGAAAGTAGTGCTAACCCTGCAAGTGGTATAGAGCGCGAGTTTAATTTGAACTATAGGATTTATTTTCCTATTTACTATTGGAGGATTAACTAGAATTATTCTTGCTAATTCATCTATTGATATTATCTTACATGATACATATTATGTAGTGGCTCATTTCCATTATTAGGCCACCAAAAGCCCGTTCAATTTTATTTGAAACATTTTTTCTAAAATTACAAACTAACATGTACAGGGTGTTTTCTTGTTTTGTAAACTTTGCGATAAATTTTCTTGAGATCAACTATTGTACTACATTAAATATCTCGGTTCCTATGAAACTTGAAAAAATTAAACTTGGGGAACAAGTGTAAGACCCAGGGATCTCAATTTTACGCAAAGCGGACACGAAGAAAAAGTGACTTAAAAGCGGTAGGGGGAAAAACGAAGTTAAAAGCGGCAACAGCCGCCCCAAAGCGGAAAAAATCCTGCGAAGAGAGTCACGCTCTTTTAGAAATTAGCCGAAAAGAGAGTCAAGAGGGGTCGTACGCCATGCCAAACCAGACAACGCAGCTGTCAGCGCCGTAGGCAAATGCTGGGAAAATGTAAGTCAAGAGCTTCAAAATGTAGGCTGCGGCAAAGCTGTCCGCGCCGGATGCAAATATAGGTACCGGGGGATTCATGGGTAAACTAATGTTTACCCTATACACTATTGTGCTAATTGAATTTAATAGACGACTTAAAAGCTGACAGTCAAAACAAAAAGGTTCAACTTTTGTTTTATGCTAAATATAATGAAACGAATGACTTCCATTATATGAAAGATGTGGTGGCGATCACGTCCACGAATTTTTATTATTATTATTAACACCAAGGGCTGTCTGCGGAATGCTGCTCCATAACATAGTAGGCAAACGGCTTATTATATTTTTCCTGATCGTTCAGTCACAGCAGTCCAAAATATCTGTCTTATGCCAGTTTCAATACTTCCTGATGAGAGCGTTTTGGTACCAATCCAGATTCAACTTTTGTTGCTCCAAATAAGTATGTCCTTCTGGATGCCAATGCATCACATTCACGTAAGATATGGCGAATTATCTAGCTTCCTTCTAGAAACAGCCTATGCTCTACTTCAGTACTTTGTAAGCCTAATTTCTTCATATGTAGCCCCAAAGATGTGTGTCATGTTAATAGGCCAGTTATCATTTTGACATAAAAAGAATAATAAAAAACTAAAATAGGCTGTACTGTACGCTGTCACAAAAGAAGATACATTTAAATGCAGTTATTTAATTGTGCGTTGTCAAAATACGAAAATATACATCATAAAATTACATAAATGAGATAATTCACGAGTGTTACGGTTTACATAACCTCTAATTTAATTAATATAATGATTAAAATCAATTTAATCATTTGTGTCTGAAAAAGTTACCTCACTCGAACCCGACCCACCAGATTTCTGGTCAGGCATTCAGACCACTAAACTAGCGAGGCATAGATTTCAAAGAACAAACGATTTATATGTGTTAAACACACGTATGAGTAATCTATGATATGTAACTTCATAAACAAGTATTATGGTGGTTACCAACACTACCTTCAACACATAGTTTTCGTGCCTTTCGGTAGGTGTCACCACTAGTTTTGTTTGTTCTTCCTTTTATATTAATTTCTGTTTTCACACCTAAGACTAACATGATAAATAATTGGGATAATTCTCGAGCGTTACAGTTCACTCAACCTATAATTTAATTAATTTAATGATTGTATAATGATTTCAAATGATTATATTAATTTCAATCATTATATTAATTTAATTATAGGTTAAGTAAACTGTAACACTCGTAAGTTATCTCATTTATTTATCATGTTAGTCTTAGATGTGAAAACAAAATAATATAAAAGTAAGGACAAAACAAGATTAGTGGTGACACCTATCGGAAGACACGAAAACTATGTATTGATGGTGATGTTGGTAATCACCACAATGTTTGTTTATGAAGCTATATCCCGTAGATTACTCATACGTGTGTTTAACACATAAACATCGTATCTCCTTTGAAATCCATGCCCCGCTAGTTTAGTGGTCTGAATACCTGACCGGAAATCGGGAGGTTCTGGTTCGATTCCCAAGTGGGGTAACTTTTTCAAAGACAAATGATTATATTAATTTTAATCATATTAATAAAATTATATAGCCTTAAAAGATTTATTTATTGTAATATCCTGGAAGAGAAAAATAAAATTAATGAATTAGCGATAGCAATGTCACTTTTCACAGTTTATTTTCCGAGTTTTTGAGAGTTTATATAAAATATTATGTGTAACTTTTGGTAGTTTATTCTTATTTTGGGAATAAATTGCTGCTGACGGGCGGCCCATCTACAGATTCAGGCTTCATAAAGCCACTCGCGTCATGGAGTCGTCGGTGTTAGTGGTGGCGGTTTTCGGTCATGCCTTGGCCATTTCGGCGGTGGAGTTTGGGGTGCCGGTTAGAACGACTTGAATGAAGGCACCGTATGTTCATGTATGTCAAACTTAGGAACTGATAATAACCAAATTTTTGTCACCTATTTCTTTTGGTTTGCCTCTTCGATCTTGTAGCAAACTTTGTCCTTGTTTTCATTTTCCTGCCGCCCCGTCGTCCTTTCTCCTCCGGCGTTTGTCGCTCAGTCACCTGCTAAGCGTGTTATGCTGTTTTTCTGACACGTGGCTTTCTTATGGAATATTTATTTTCGATTTTTACACTTTTTAAATTGAATTTTGCTGATGAAGTTGTTTTATTTAGGTGACCAGTATTTTTAATATACTGTATGAAATACGATATTAAGGTGTTTTCGCCAATAACAATGTGTCGGTAGACAGATTGTCGTTACCTTTATATACCCGAGTGTAGTTGATGAGATAATGTACACATATTTGAGATAATGTACACATATTGACCGTGAACTCAGTTGTGTGTCGATTGCCTATAAAAGAAAAGAGCTAAAAAGAAAGGTTCTCTTTTAAACCTTAAAAAGAAAGGTTCAAAAGAAAAGCCTACTGATTAATATATTTGGATTTTGATTGTATATAGGGTGTGTACTTTCTAATAGAGATAGTATTGCTATCTCCTAAAGTAGAAGAGATAGAGATCCCTCTATTAAAATAGAAGAGGCGAAGGGGTGCAAGAGGGTTCTATGCGTTTCTATACTAATCGCACTAAGCACGTACAGATTTTTTAATCATTCTGTATTTAAAGCGAGTTCCATTATGATATTATATCGTACCTCTTAAAATCTTAGCACCTGACGCATTACCTATTATATTGGCCTATTTATACATTTATAAACAAAATAATTAATGCTTAAAGGCAGTGGCTCGATATTAAAGTTATTCCAGTTTTATTTTCGTTTCTTGTTTAGGAGTTGCACTTACGGTACAATTGAATGTTTAACTAATTGAACTTTAAATTACCGGACTTGTTTCTAATGTAACATGATCAACACTAAATACATGATTAACACATGATCAAATTTACATTAATATTATTGTTGTAATATATAGTCTGAATTTCAGTACTAGACATTTGTGGTAGCGAAGCCTTCAACGATTTTGTTTGTCAATTAGATAAGTTAATTATTTCGAAAACTACATTTTGACAGCATGAAACGCCCAATTAGCTTAAGATAGCCAGACAGAGTAGATAGACCATTTCTGGCACAGGTTGTAGCCATCAGTACCCTCTGTTTCAATAGTATCTTTGTCTAACGACTCTTATTACTGCACCACGCTGGCGTCTTTAAACTAATTTGAAACTCCTTTATATAATGTACATTTCTATAATGTACACATTACACAGTTTTATGAACGTAGATGGTAATTAGACGAAATGACATCTTAAATGAGATAACCATTATAGGTGTTACCTCATTTCCACAATCAAAATGTAAAGAACTTTAACAATCAACATTTTTTTATTAACCCCTTAAGAGTCGTTAGACAATGGGGCGCATACCATTTTATCGTAATCGCACTGACCTCTTAGAAAGCACACATTACAGACTGTTATGAACGTAGATGGTAGTTAGACAAAATAACATCTTAAGTGAGATGAATCATTTTAGATGTTAAGGCATCTCCACAATCGAGATATACAGAAAGTTAACAATCAAAGTTTTTTCCTTCACCCCCTAATTCATCTGTAGTATTAGCTTATAGACGCTAAATGTAAAAATTCAATAATGTACGTATGATAGTATTACTTTAAGCCGTAAATAATTATTAATTAGATTAGTTAGTCGATTCGAAAAGTACATATAGATTGCATGAAACACCCAAATTTCTTAAAAATCCACGTGGGGTAGATGGATAATTTATCTCATAGGTTGAAGTCATCATCAGTATCCTCTGCTACAGTAGCATCATTGTATCTGTGCCGGATATCTCGTCGCAAAATTACCTAATAATTCGGAAGATTTTTTGTTCGTGAACATTTAAGAATAACCCAAACCAACGCGAAACATTCTCAGTCGTTGCGATTCTTTCGCGTCGAATTTAATTTAGCGTCATCTGTGACGAGACGTGTTGACGCGAAAGTCTCGCCGCTGTGTAGGTTTGACAATGGTTTTAAATGGTTAACATACGGATACGAATAATTCACCACGGCTGCGAGTGTTTTGCATTGGTTTGAATGATTCTTTAACGTACGACGTACGTACACATTCAAGTCAACATAAATTACCATCTGCTTTTTAAGGGGTCAGTGCGAATGCGACGAAATTATATGTGCTCCATTGTCTAATGCCCTTGGGGTTTAATAAAAAAATTGATTGTTAAAATTCTTTACACCTTAACTGTGGAGATAGGTTAACATCTATGATGTTTCATCTCGCTTAAGATCTCATTTTGTATCTACGTTCATAAAACTCTGATATGTGTACATTATATAGAGGATTTTCAAATTAGTTTAAACAAGGTGCAGTAAGCAGAGACGTTAGAGAATAATGCTACTGTAGCAAAGGGTGTTTGATGATGGCTACCTGGTAGAAATGGTCCATCTTAACTTATCAAAGTAATAATTACGAGGGCTACTTTTAAAATTTCGGGATAGAAGAAGACAAAAACATCTAGAAATAAAATAATACTTTATTACTATTCAAAATAGTCCCCTTTACACTCTATACATTTTTTCATGCGAATAGACCAATCATCAAAGCTCCACTCAGAACTGCCCAGTTTTTGAGATAAAACAAACTACGATTCTTAGAAACACTGCGCCTGCGAATGGCTTTGATTTCATCTTCAAACACCCAAATAGTTGACTGCTGTTTCGTTTCTGGTTCATAAGCATAGATGGAACTTTCGTCACCACTAGTAATGTCGTAGATCAAATTTGATCTCCCTGAGTCGAATCGTTTAAGCATTTCTTTACAC
>WYDF02269895.1:0-31909 GCA_009867245.2 Adranes taylori | reverse complement strand
TATCTATCTATCTAGCTATCTGTCTATCTATATATTATTTTAGTTACTCCGTGAATGTTTGCTACTTGCTTTTTGTACATTAGGCTAATCGCGTCGACTATAGTATCCGCGTCGAATTTTGTACAGTTATTGGCCAGGTATGTCTTTTCTTGATAAGCTATTTTTATTTCTGACCACTTAATTAATTTTTGTTTTAAGAAATATTTCTGTAATGATGGGCCATCCACCTGTGGCTATGGCCCAAACCGATTGCTTGTATTCCCATATGTGAAGACAAATAGCGTGGGCTTCAAATTCGACGCCAGAAAAGGCGGTTGTATTTAAAACCTGTGTTTCTGATAGAAAAATGGTACTCCAGTTGATCGAACATATTCAAAAATGTATCAACCGTCCGCAGAATATTTTAAAAACCAATAAACACATACTCAAGAGCAGTATTAAATTTTTGACAATAGATAAACGACAATCCCGGGATCGCTTCAATGTTAGCGAATATCTGTTACGTAAACCAATTAACATTTTCATTTGCACTAGCGCATAGTAATAAAGTAGTGAACTATATGAATAACACCTTTATCCACGTACTGTTGATAAACTCATTCTATGAATTCTTTAGATAGGTCTTCGAGAAGAATATCTAAAGGACATTTTGCATTTGGATCATTTGAAAAAGATGTAGTACAGAATTTACAGATAGCAATCAAACATAGTAAATAATATTTAATTATTTAATAAATAAGTTATATTTAATACACTAGAAAATCACGTGGAATATATAAAAAGATAGAACGTGAATAATAAATGCGCCTTGTACAAGAGAACACACAAGCTTTCAACAATTCTTATAACAAATCAAGTGGCAAATAAAAATCAAGAAGCATCTTTTAAAATACGACTATTATTATCGCTGTCGAAAGGTGTATTTCCTTTTTCTTTCTGCGTTCTGTAACCAGAATCTCTACACTTGAAATTTTTATATATAATTTTGTGTTACGCAATAAATTTTTACTTAAAACACTTTTTTTTCTCCTCCTCCTCTATCATACGTATTTTTTCTTCTCTATTTTTTTCAATTTAACGTAAAGTAAGTAGCTCCAGCATAGCTCGTGCCGTTGCTCTGAACGCAAAAGGAGAAGAGGAATCTTTGATCAAATTGATGCGGCAACTTTTGCCGTTTATCTTTTCCAGTGAAATTTATGAAGCAATAAACTGGAACATTATTAAAAAAAAGGAGACGCGTCGTCGAGGAAAAGTCTCTACGCGATGTTATAGACTAGGTTAGGTATCTTTCGTTTTCTTTGTAACCAAGTACATTATTAGTGTTTCTTGTTCCATTATACTATCTTAAGAAGTAGCTTTTCGTTTTCTTTTTCTACAAAATTACGCCAAATAATAACAGAGCTGGCACTAAGATCACATTTTTTTTTAAATATTTGTCCTTAGTTTCCAAATGATATTATTATTCTGAAATACTTTCGCGGAATGTACGGAAACTTGGTTTATTACATGAGCCATAGAAACAACTAAACAACTTTTGTATTGCTTGCCAAAAAGATTTAATACAATTATTTGTTAAATTACTGCGTAACAGATAGAGATTTGCTAATTTCTTAAATACTTTGATGTAGTATTCAGTTTTCTAATTACAAGATTACGTAAGAACCGTGGCATCAAAAAACTACGCAAATTACAAAAGCAAATAACAGAACAAATAGGAGGTCCCTCAAAGTACAAAAATATTTTTGAAATGTGTCTCTCATTTAATGTTTTGATTTTGTATTGAATGTTTAGTTATTTTGTTTAGGTTTTTAAAAATTATGTACTAAATACTGAATTGCTGAATGCTTTAGGCCATATTTAAATTGTGAACCCAAGCATTCACCAATAAATGATAATATAGTAAAATAATATTTAAAATATGTCAAGTATAGTCAAAAAACAGTATAGTCAAGAGTGGATCAGAAAAGGTTCTTGAGCAACTTACCTGGGGTATGTTGCTCAATATGTAAATGGAGCTCCAGTTCTTAGAGAATAGAAAAAAGCATACATATCATCGGTTCACAACAACAAGAAGCAAACTAGAATGCTCGAATTGTTGAGGTATATCGATTACCAGTACTCTAAGTCGTATATATGGAAGAATAATCCGGAATCTCCTTGAGATGGTATAAAGAGACAAAGAACAAGAAGAACAATCAGGCTTCCGAACCGGAAGAACATAGATAATATATTTTCTTAGAAACAAATAATAGAGAAAAGAACCAGCTATAAATCGTACAAGAAACCAATCTTAACTATACCCTAATAAGAGCGCTCAATAATTTATATGATGGTTCGACACTAAGAATACAAATTGGTAATAAAATATCAAAAAAAAAATCATTCTGAACAAAGGTTTACGCCAAAGTTGCTGCGTATCGCCCACATTACTTAAGAGCTACATAAAAGGAGTTTTAATGTAATAGAAAAGAAAGTGTAGTGGCATGGAAATTGATATTGGAGGAACATGCTTATATACTTTACATTACGACAAGGACGACTTAGAATATATGACTCAAGAAAAGTATTGAGTAAAGTGAAAGACAAAGAACAGTATTGAAGATTTGCGCTCAACGCAAGGAAAACAAACTCCCCATAGGAGCGGAACAATGAAATATTCAACTAAACTCATACGAAATAACACAGCGTAGTGAATATTCATATCTTGGAGTGGAGTTTGATACAAGTGGAAAAGATGACAAGCAGATAAAAAAAGAATCATTAAAGCAAGAAAAACCATTGCAGGTCTGAATGAAATTCTATGGAACGATATAGGGAAATAACGTAAATATAACATATATAAACCGTTCATTAAAAGTAGCTTATGCTATGAATCTGAGACGTGG
This sequence comes from Adranes taylori, assembly GCA_009867245.2. NCBI lineage: Eukaryota > Metazoa > Arthropoda > Insecta > Coleoptera > Staphylinidae > Adranes > Adranes taylori. The sequence continues at coordinate 29,024 of WYDF02269895.1, read as the reverse complement.
ATAATAACTGAACAGAATCGAAGAAAACTGGAAGCTACCTAAATGGATAAACACAGATCACCTTGTATATACAGAAGAGATAGGATCTGCAACAAACAAATTAAACTACGAATGTGGGTAGATGGTTCGATAATGACAGATATAGATCGAGAACAACTAGTGTGGTATGTACATGTCCAAAGAATGGAAAAAATAAGGTTGTCTAAAATCTGCATGCAATAGATACCACCAAACCGTAGAGAAAGAGAAAGATCCAGGAGATCATGGAGGGAGGGAGTTAGAAAAGCCATGAATGCTAGAAACATGAAAATTGAGGAAAGACGAATGGAGTAGCAGACAGGAATTAAATTTCGGCATCGGACAACGACGAAAGACGTTCTACATCAGATAGATGATGCCCCGAAAGAGTTTTAATAGAACCATTGCGTGATATATCCCAAATTAAATATTCTTCCATTTAATTCAAATTATAGATTAATTCAGTTAAATATTACATATAAATCTGAATTAAATTGTTGTGACGAAGAATTGCAGTATGATTAGCATTACAAGTTATATACAATATTAAATTAATTTAGAAAACTAAATTAATTTTAAAAACGCTATCTCAGGATGTTTTCCCTGTTTTATATGCCATAACAAGTATAAAACTGTACACTAAACAAAGAAAGTTATTATAAGTATGTGTTTGACTTCAGGTAAAAACTTCACGCAAAAACAAAATTATATTCTGTCCGGTTCTGAAACAACATAGAAAACAATAGAAGAAAACACACATACATAAATAACTTTTCGTAACGCTTGCAGTTAAAAATTTAGCAAACTTCATTTGTCATTAAAACTTTCTTAACGTAAAGTTTCTAAATGATGCAACTGAAGCTATTTTATACTTTTCGAAGAATTTTGCTTATCTATAAGAATATCTACTTGATTTAAAACTACAAAATTATACTGAAAATATTTTTAATAATAATTACATCTAATAATATCTAAAAATATTTTTTATAGTCTCTCTATCACGTGGTCAAGCATATTGGCTAAAGAGCTAAACATAAACTTATGTTTGTCGCTTTTCCGTTTGCAAAACTTTTCTTTGTCGAGCAATAAAAATCCTATATTTTGAATGCAGAGGGGTTCTTGACGCAAACTTACTTTACTCCTTGAGAATAATTAGTTAGATTAAGCAGGTCGTCTTCGAAAAATGTATAACAAATATGAGAGACTAACAAATCAGAAATAATGTCGATGAACCGCGGGTGGATGGCCATTTCTTATATAAGGTCTTAAGCTTTATCAACACCCTTATTTTTCAGAACGCCATTGTATGTGTGTAACTGAATACACACTAACTCTGTATCTGAACCTATTACATCGACTAAATATTATTTTATTAAATCTTCTATATATGTTTAAAGTCTGTTGGTCGACATATCCAAGGTGTTTTGCGTTAATCTTGAATTAATTCCTAAATTAGATCTGATTTTGATGATCTGTTTCTACAAGATTATCCCAACAAATGAGTACTACCCTACTTATTGTAGAGAAATTAGTTTTGTATGGTATTAGCGTGTATTCAAAGCAGATAAGTGCACAATTGAAAACATGAAACGGACTATAGAGCCACGTCGTTACTAACACCACTGGTTTTTCTTCGCTCATATACGAGAGCCGCATATTTTCAATATTATAAATGATCATATGGATGGGTATCGTCGATTATTAACACGACTACAATAATTGTTTAACTAATCGTTTAAATAATGTTTAATTTTTTGAAATTATTATTTTAGAGCAAAAAGAAACGTTAATGCTAGTAAAATGTTAGTGGGCATTTTCATAAATAAACTAATCTCACTGAAATGATAAAAAATGCTACACATATGACTAAATTAGTGAGTTGTACTTTAAGAAGTTTATTACTGATCTCAAATTTACTCAGATTCACTTGTCTTCACAATAATCTTTTAATTATTTTAGATGAAATAACTTATTCTTTTCCACACAACCTATCATTTCTCTTCTTCATGTTCATCCGTTTAAACTTACAACTCCTTTTATAATTAGTCGTTTTTTTTGAATATTTCTATGTTTCTCAAATGAAATGATTTATTCTACTACGAAACAATTATTTTAATGTTCATTTCTTTCGTTGAAAAATAATGGTCTAGACCAGGCATTCCCTACGGAGTCCAGGTTGACCCGCTGGAGGTCTATGGAAGTTTCATATGGGTCTATGATATTAAAGGGGTTTACTATAGGCTTTACATTAAAGGGTGTATATTACAGAAAAAAACTGTATCGGGATCTATGAAGAAAGCAATTCTTCTAAAAGGGGTCTATGAGAGAAGAAGGCTGAGAAATCTTGGTCTAGACTCTACTTAAAAAATATATGCCAGTCCGATATATTTCCAATTTCAATTTTCGAATAGCATGAACTGAACAAATAAGAAATAAATTTTACGTCAAGAATTACTACCGACACAACGAAACAACAAGGCTTATAACCTACTGAATGCTGCATTTTCTATACTTGAAACTGCTAGTAGATCTGTTTGGGGTGCGTAGAGACGCTCATCTCGCATATAGCGGTGAACATCAACTTTTCCAACAAAGTTACGCGACAACGGCAAAGAACTTGGTCTGGGTGACTACGTGTTGTTATTGAGAGAAACGTGTATATACATACAAAACATCTAAACGACTATAAATTTTCGGTTGAAACATACTTGTGTTACAACATTATTCAAGTTTCTTTTTCAGAAGTAATTTATTAAGATTCTTGGAAAATTAGTTTTAAAGTTTTTCTTCTTTTATAAAATTTATTTCAGAATTTTCTAATAAATATTAAAAACATTCAAATCTTACTGCCAATAATGTGAAATTATAATATTAATATAGATGCGTGCCATTTATATGTGCTCTGATGGGAATTATTCCTGACTTGCTACAATTTGCATTATCAAATAAAAATCAAAGCACGAGGAAGAAAAAATAATAAAAATGGTTGTAACTCAGCTTCGTATGTCTATCATCTCTTGTAGAAATCTGACACTACCATTATAATTTGTGTGGTATCTTTCCAAACTTGAACATATTAACTCAGCTGTGTTTGGTCTTTCGTAGACCTACACTTATGAGGTACCTTGTTAGGTCAATCTATTTGTTTGATAACTTTCCTCGTGCCCTTTTTTCTTCAATCATTGCTTCTACGTTCATGTCCTCCACTGCACCAATTCTACTAGCGATGTGTCCGAAATATTGAAAATATTTTCGGTGCACATTTGTTAACAATCTTTTCTTCTTGTTGTACATCCCGTGTGCATTATGAGGAATCCGAGATAGATAAAAAAAATTCCACCATTCCAACACTTGTAACCTCCCAAATACATAACCAGTTATTTACTGTCCTAGCTACAATCACGATGTTTATTTTGGTTGATATTTGGTGTTGATATTACAATTAATTCAAGATCGAAAAGCATACGTATTCAATGAATTTTTTACAAATAGAAATTTATCATGCACAAATCGATTAGAATTATATTCACTTTAAACTATTTTTTATTTATAATATTTACCTGATATTTATTGTTAATTTTTCTTTAAAATTATTGAGTTTCTAAATTATATTTGAATATTATAGTAAACGTAGTTTTAATTAAGTTATTGTATCATCTAGCTTTGTCACAACCAGCTTCTCCACGAGCTTGATAAACTTGTAAAAAATAAATCTGATTCACACATTTTTATAAATTTAGTAAACCACTTTAGCATATTTAGCTAGTTTTACTTAAATAATTTCAAGAACTTAATTTAAGCTAATAACAAGTGCAATTAATTTATTCATTTATATTAAAAAGTTTAATTCATTATCTAAAAGCGGCTAAAAAATTGGGTAAAGTCGTATGACTATTTAATTAAAGCAACTAGGCTTCCCATATTTGTGGACCTATTAAAATTTAATTTAATAAAAAAAATTACTATTTTAATTTGTTTGCTCGCCGCTTCATTGCCTTCATTGTAGCTTTCCCTTATATTACAAACCGAAAACTCGTTAAAGCCAATGTTAGACATTTATAGACTGCACACATTTAACATTCAGAAAACTCATGAAATTTGACTGTCAAACTGTCGCTAACCAAGTTCATTAGTATGCGATTTTCATTGGCATGAAAAAGGTGTCGTTGCATAATTCATAGATTCTGAACGACGATTCAAATACATATCTCCTTTGCGAACAGATTTTTGATATTGCGCTCGGGATTGTTCGTTCCTCTAGTCAATTTTTTTTTCTGTGTTATGTCGCACGCTCTTCTTTATGAGACGCGAAAAGTTTGATTAAGAAGCTTTGCATGAAAGAAAAACCTTATTTCCAATTAAGATAGAATGCTTAAGAGTTATCAAAGATGTTTCTCTGTCTAGTATTCGCTATAAGATGCTAGCAGATGAATATTTCTCAATATTTCTATAATTCCAACATTTTATCTTTCAATTGAATATTTGGTGTTTCGTGGTTAAACCTCCACCCTGGCATTATTTAATAAAGTAAATTATGAAACTAATATTGCTTATTACTTTATAAGGGGCACTTATTCCAATACACAAATAATTTTTAATACGTATTTGTATTCCGTATCTAATAAGATAGGCAACTTATATATCAATATTTGTTTTGGCCACCTGTTTGCTACCTTTGATCGATTCATTCGTTATCGGAAATATGGGGCCTTCTGGATGTTTTTTTATATTAATATCTTTCCGCTTTGCTGGCAATCGCAAGTTTAATTGAATATTTGATGTTTCGTGGTCAAGCCTCCACAAAAATTTACATTATATTCTGGGGCAAATTTTTTATTTCAAGTCGCTTTTGCACATACGGCTTTACAAGTGCAACGCCAAGTCTCTTCAAATATTGGCATCGTGGCCTTCGTTAAATTATTTGCTTGATGAATCATATATGCGTTAATTGTACCACCATGGAGCATTTCATACAGTATTCCCAACGGCCACCTCTTGGTTCTTCTAGACACTGATTTTGAATGACAACTGATCGAAGGTATCAACACCTCATTTAGTGGCATTATACAATAAGTTTATTTCTGACTTTCCAGAAATTGGATCAACGCTATCATCCTTGTGCATTGACATTAACAACACAATTTTACTTTTCTTTGGACAAATCGAAACCGAAGCCTTGTTTGTATCAAATGCGAATCGGTTTGATATTCCTTGCACCTTTTATGCCTTTAAATATTTGAGAGGAATTTGAGGTTTATTTTTTCTTAACGTACCTAACATTAGTCCTTTTTCTAATAATTGTTCAGACAAATCGACTGAAGCACACCAATTATCTACAGAAATGTTTCGGTTTCTGCGATAGGTTTTCTCACTCAGCTTTAGTACGTACTGGGAAAGAATGGAAAGATTAGATTTTCTATTTTATTTTCCAATATAGAGTACAGCTGCGAACATCTAAAACGTTTTCACATCGCACAACATCACAGTTTTGAATATAATTATTTTTTCAAAGTATCTCTCCTCTATGTCTCTAATAGGAGCAAATATATCATTCTCTCTTTTTGACATGCTTGTTTCTTTATTGCCAAACCTTATATTTTTTAGGAGAAACTTGAACCAATTTTTGTTAATAGTAGCTTTAAATGCTGGTGCCCCATATTCCTTAGACCACAATTCTTCAATATTGGTATGGTTATGTTTCAGAGTTCCACTGACATAATAATCCAAAAGTGCTGTTGATTTGTTTTGTGAAAAGATTTGTTTTGTTTGTTTTAGAGGTGTAACGCTGATCGCTACCAGATTTCTCATTATTTCTAGACATGTTTTCATTTCTGGTTAGTTATTTCATCCAAGATATAGTCATCAAAAAATAATTTCCATGTATCAAATACTGTTTTTGCATTACGAGCTGCTCCTTTTGATCCCGGAAGATGCAAAACGAAATTATGCTTAATGGTGCACGTTGTGTTGCTGTACAACAGTTTTGTGGATCATTCGTAACCATTTTTTCCGAAAATAATCTTATTGGTAAATTCTGCCAGTGGAACATTATCATCTGATGAGTCAGTAAATTACCGGAATTTCTGCAAAAAGTTCTTTTCTATTATATCATGCTCTTCTTCGCAGTCTTCGTGTTCACTTCCACTACCATAATCGAAATTTTCTGTGCCAATATAATTTTCTTCTATTCTCATAACCTCTTCTTCAGTTAAATAACTTTTATGCGACGCCATGATTTTTATACCGTGAATGACACCGTGGTTCGTTTACGACCGCACGTACCTAAATCTCACTAAGTGTTATATGTGCGAAATCGACTACAGCTCTGTAAATACTGAGCGTCAAGTTAGGAAGGTACATGTAAGCGCTGTACAGTACGTGTCTAGCGTTCTTTTTTATTATTGTGCGACATGTGGTTGAGATCGTATATGTCCCATGTTGTCATTTAAGGGTTACCCCAGATATAAGCTTTGCACAAAAAGCAGAAAGCAACCAGACAGAAAACTTTAATAATGATTTGGGTATTGATTTAGATAATAAAATAAAAAATATTATACTGAATTTGTAACCAGAAATTTTAAAATCATTTGCAAATTTTTATGGAAAATAAAATCTAAATTAATATTGCTACTTGGAATGCTAACGGAATTCGTAGCCATTTAAAAGAATTAAGGTCTTTGTTAATAGAAGAGGAGATTAATTTAATTACCATAAGTGAAACTAGATTAAATGTAGGAGATAAAATTTATATACCAGGATTGTGCCTATATGATAGGATAGGATCCAGGAAGTATTGATGGAGGTGTGGCAATTTTTATTAAAGCTAATATTTGTGCTGAATTATTAGAAATGTATGCATCAAATATCAAATATCGTGGCAAATAAAACCAATCTGGGAAATAAGGATTTCGTAATAATTGCAATGTACCTCAGTCCTCATCAAAACCAACAAAAGAAGATTTTGATAAGATCTTCAAATTCGGTAAAATAATAGCTACTGGCGACCTCAATTCAAAACATTCGACATTGGGAAGCCGAATTACAAATCCCTCAGGGAATATTTTATTCCAGTATGAAAAATAAAAGGAAAAACTAAAAATTTCTAAAATCCAACAACGCTCCTAATAAGAATGCAAGAGGCGAATTGATTGGATTCAAACTCAAATTGATTGAATTAAATTCAGCAAAGAAATGACTAAGCTTGTCCATTTCAAAGATAAAATTGTATCGAGAGAAGAAATAGACATTTCAGTTGAACATCTTACTAAATTCATTTAACAAAAAATTAAAGAAAGTTCAAAACAGTATTCTAGTGAAAGTAGCTTTAAATTAAACAGTGAAGGAAAAATGTTAATGAAATGATGACAAAATTTTCTTACACACGTCTTCCGCATGTTATAAAAATTTGAAAGATCTTCAGAAAAAAGTAGATGTTGTGATAAAAAATAAAAAAATAAATAGACGGAATAAATTGGTTGAAGATGCATGTGATGAGGATAATCAAAACAACTTATGAAAATTGTAACATGTCTCTGTTGAGAGCATGTTGTGAATAATAAGACAGATGCAAACTATTGTGCTAATTAAGAAATATTACATATTATATTATGAAGGGAAGATATAATAGACTTATTTTAGAGCACACCCAGTTATAGTGTGTAGTGTGCTTACTGTGTTATTGTAATTGAGAGATATTAGTTTTGATGTGTAGAATATTTGTTGTTATTGTCTTCTAGACATATATTCCACGTTAGCTCATTTATATTCCCAGTGTGTAATATTAATGGGCAATTTTTAGTAATATATCCTAGGCTCTGAAATAATTAGAGCCAAGTTGGTACCTAAAATAGGAAATAGCGGACTGCCGTTTAATAGGAAAATTGTTGTTTACAATTAGTTACTTTGTTAACTAAACTTACGAAGTCAGGATCTTAGGATGTAACGTGTAGTATCGACCGTTAATTAATTGTATTAGGTATTTAATCTATAACATTAATCTACTGGTTAATATTTTATATTACGGGCCGTCTTCGTTTTCTTGGCAATGTTATGTTTCTGTTCAATGTCAGATTACGTTCGTTTGACCAGTTATTTATTATGACTAACTGAGGTTAACAGCAATCTGTAGTTGACACTATTGGCTGATTCTGTATGCTGTCAACACGCTTGTATGAAATTAGTGCAAGTAACGAGTACTTCTGCGCAAGTCATATATGACGAGTTGAAAATAATGGATTAAAATTAAGCGTACTAATGTTTCGTCATGATTTAGGAGTTTTAACGGCGATTGTTATATCCCCGTTCGTATTTGTTAATTTAATTGTCGATTTCTAGCCGATCTAAGACATTCTAATTTAGAGTTGCTGTAAGTAAATGGCGTTCCGGAATCATACCCTTGTTCGTGGTATGAGGCTAGAACGGTGGTGCAGACGTAGGCTATTTGGCAATTCCTATGTAAGGTGGTTCATCGTCTGAAAGAACAACAAGCCAAATTATGGCTAACTAATAATTAATTAAACTCTAATTGTTGTAATGTATTAATAAAATACAAATAAATTTTAAAAGTCCGTTTGGAGATATGTCTGATTAAAATTGCATTTGGGAAGCTCGATCAACGATTCAGTTGATTCTATAGTTTAATTTTGTTGCTTTAATGACGTCATGTCTAAGGTCGCCATTTTGTGTGTTTTAAAGAGGGCGGATTTGGTGGATTACCAGAGAATATATCAGCGATTGATGGTCATTCAACACTCCTCTGATTGATAATCGTTGGAGCCTGTAGTTTTTTGTGGACTTGGAAATTTGAGACGCATATTAGTATGTCGTCTACTTATAGGTACATGAATGAGATGTTAAATAGGAGTTGGTTGGAGATTTGGCGGAGTATGTGGTGCATTACTATATTGCATGAATTCCAGAGATTGTTAGGTGTTCCAGTGGTCTGCTGGTGGTATTGTTTTTCATATTTCAGGTAGCATGTGTTAAATATTGTTTTCATGCTTTCGAGGAATTCTGTTTTCTGTAGTGGCGTGTATTCTTATATTGAGTTTCATTCTGAATGTAGTCTCCATTTCTTTATTTCAAAAGGGGTTCATACGCTTGAGGTATAGATTTTGATTTTATTGCATTGGTTAGTTCTATTGTGTTTTGTCAATTTTTTCTGTAGGCCCGTTAAGGCATGATTCAACGGGGCGGAATTTTATTGTAGTTTATTTCTTTATGTGTCTTAGCTAATCCATATATGTCTGGTGGTATACTATTGTAATATTTTAGATATGTACTCGTTTATTTGGTGATGCCATGGTTTTCTGTGAGTTTTCTGATTAATGCATTGACGGTGCAACTTAGTCGTTTGTCAGGCTGAAAACTGGGCCAAGGTTGACGTATATCTCAGATAGTGGCACAGCTACTGAACGTAGTGGCGAGTCCTGTGAATCACAGCCGTAGATGACACCAAGTATGTTCCTGGAATTAATCATTTTAAGCCTTTTTGTTTAACATTAATTAGTCGGCGCCTAACGCAAAAACTTACTTTAGGTTGCCAGTCCATTTTATGCAGAAAAAGTGTGGAATCTAGCATTTACAGTTCAGGGGAAGAATTAATCTTGAATTGGTAAGAAACTGTATATCGTTTCCTATGATAATGGATTTGAATATTACTTTATTTTCATTTTCATTTATTGAATTTAATATTGTGCTCAGTAACGCTTAATAAGTCAAAGGCGGAACAAATAATTATGTTTGGATTAATTTAATTTATTTAAAGTGATATTATCCTCTCATTTTTGCATGCGTTAGGAAGATAATTCTTGCACCTGATTTATGAAAACCATTTTAGAGTGAACAAATATATTTTTGGTAAAGGGCCTTGACTAATTCAACTTAACTCGGCAATATGTACTGCAATATAATTTTGGAACATAGATTTGCCCTTCAGGTATTGTGATTTTGATATTGCCAATTTAATTAAGAGCATTTAAATGCTGTGATAATTGATAAATTACGATGATCCAAATAGTTATGTGTTGTAAGGGATTCCTTAATGTGCTGTTTATTGTTGTGTATGTGTTTTGCGGTAACATTTTTAAGCTGTTATTTTATACGGGGGGCCGTTGTTAAGATTATTTAAAATAATAGAATTATTCATGGGAATACTTGGCTTGCTCCAGATTGTTTGACATAAGAATAGTTACTTGAAATTATGATACTCTGATAAAGATATATTGTTTATTTGTTTCGTATTTAACCTTGAATAGTATCTTCTCAAAGTAATAGATTTTCAACTTAGTCCTAATATTATTTTTCAGAATTGCTGTAAGAATTTTATTAGTTATTATCCTACGATATAACTTTATACAGATATATTGTTTATTACTTCGTATTTAACCTTGAATAATAACTTCTCAAAGTAATACTTTAACTTAATAATTATTTCAAAATAATAACTTATTAAAATAGCGCTGGACTATTTAGGTGATTATCTTACTGTGATATATTCATGAACAGATTTAATTGTTATTTTAACGTATCTCATCTTATCTGATATTTCTTAACAAATACATATATTTATTTAAATTGTTTTAAAATTTTGATACAAATATTTTAAAATAAATTATGCTTGTCTTGTTATATGAGGTTTTTACTTATATGAACATCCTGTGAACTTATCTGTACATAGGTACTGGCCCTCATCAGGGTTAGTTTTAGGGAGCTTCTGTTGTCTGGACATATTACACCTCATCGGATTCTACGCCGATCTCTATCGCATTCGCGACTAGTCACTCAGAGAAATTCAATTCAAATTCAATCTCAGAGAACGTAAGGGATGGTGATTCTGTGAAGAAGTTGCCAACCCATCACAACATTCTTAAAAAAAATTAAATGGGAACAGTAGGAAATTTCTCGAATTAAAAGTGAAAGTGGAAATACTGCATATGATGACAACGGCAAAGCAGAAATTTTTACTAATCATTTAGTAAAATAATTTACAAATTATGATGAAGCTCTTCCGGAGAAAAACAGGGCTACAGAAATTAGAAAAATTAAATTAAGAACACAATTTTCTTGGATTATTCTAAAGAGCCATGACTCCACCCTTGTAATTCATATCTACCTCACCTTCATCCGTCTTCTTCAATCCCTTTATGTCCCCGTCTTTTTCACTTGTGTCTACCTTCCCTTCTCCCTTACCCCCTCCTATCTGCCATTGCCCTTTATGCCCCAAAAATTCTACTTCTTCTCATTCTAAAGAAACGTTGGAGGAAATTTCAGTAATAGTCAAGAATCTTAATAATATAAGAATCTCAAATATAGCATTAAAAATGCTTCCTTAATGTATGACAGATCACCTGACTGAAATTACTAACAAAATCATCATATGCAGTCACTATCCACAAAGCTGGAAAAATGGGATAATTGCCACGTTACCTAGAAAAGAGAAACATCCAACGAAACCTGTTAATATAAGACTAATTAGTCTTCTTAATAGTTTAGCTAAAGTAACTGAAGCTCTTCTTAAGAAAGGAATACCAGATATTGCTGAAAGCAATAACATTCTTCCCAATTTGCCATTCGTAGCTTGCTGCAATTCAACAAGCTCCTATTTTAGAGAACATTTTACATAAGACAAAAGAAAGAAGATTTACACCATATACAAATGCAGTTGATCGTGTATGGAAAGTGTGGATCGTGTATGGACTTATTTTTAAGATGTGGTCGTACAAGTTCCCGATTTAATTAACCAAGACCACACAATCATTTCTTAACAATAGGTCATTTCAAATTACAGTTGGTTAAGTTAATTCGTCGAAAGAATAGCAAAGGAAGCTGTACGATAGGAAGGAGTACTAAGTATTTTCTCCAGTACTTATTAATACCTTTGTCAGCAACATGCCATTTTCTGATGGAGATAGTAACACCAAAGTGTTACAATTGTGTGCCGATGATACTGCGATAGTCACCACGCATTTCATTCCAACAGTAGCAAGAAAAACTCTTGAAAGAAGGTTATGATGTATTTCAGAATTCTGCAAAGCTTAGAAAATTAGAATAACACAGTTAAAATGAAAATAATAAAAATTGGTAAAAAAGAAAATTAATACTCCGATTAATTTTCAAGGAAGAAAGGTCAAAATCAAAAACACTGCAATATATCTGGGATGTAAATTTGATAATAAATTAGACTGGTGGTTTCCTGTAACAAGCAGGGCAGCAGTTACAAGGAAAACTGTATGGAAATTTTACAGGATCGTCAAATATGATTCGAAACTGTAACGCATGAAATTGCTGCAATCAGGAGGGCAGATATGATATAAACATTTAAGGATCATGTTAGAGAAAATATCCAGAATCTGGCATCTGATATGTAATCAACTAAAAAAAATTAAAACCAAGGTTATCAAAAAAAAAACCGCGGAATTACATGGAAAACCAATAAATTATCTTCTTTAAATATTTTGTACTCTTCTGCTAAATAAAATATCACAGAACATATTTCTACCTAAAAAATTTCATTCAGTTTTTCAAACTATTACGTCGGCATTAAAGAGTAGCTTATAAAACTTACCCTCGTAAATAAAAAATGTGTGAACGGGATAGTTAGTTCATGTTGGTTTTTATGAACTATTTATTCCCGAAGTTCTGGTTATTGCGTTTAAACCGACAGACGAATGAGAATTTATTTTAAAAGTTAGCGAAATGTGAAATTGGGTATTGCGGCATTATGCTTATCCTCTCCGTCAGAATTAATTACAAAACGAGCCAATGAATCGCTATATAAATAACAAATTTTTACATTATGGTCATATAAATCGCTTCCTCAACCAGATACACGTGTATATGGTTAATTTTCATTAACTGATCAAATAGAAAAACAGGTATATATTCAAAAATTTGCTCGATAAATAACAAATTTATTTTTATATTCTAAAAAAATATATTTTTATATTTCCTCCCAAAAGCATGAGAAAATTACGTTCAATCTAGTGTGGTACTTTGTTCTTGAATGATACTACGAGGGTTCAAAATAGTGGGAAATTTCGGTCATCACTTCATCGTTTATTGACAAACAGCGAGCCATCATTTTAGGTTTGGGAACAGTAAAAAGTTGCAAGTGGCTAGATCTGGTGAAAACATTCAATTTGGCGTCGAAACCGTTAAATAATGCTGCATAGTGATCGCCAGTTATGGTTTAACCATTTGCCGTGTAATCAATAATAACAATGCCTTCCCCATCCCAAAAAACCGTCGCCATCAGCTTACCGGCCGATCTGACTATCTTTGCTTTCTTTCGTAGGACATCGCCGCTTTTTCTCTACTGCTTTGACTGTCCCTTCGTCTCAAATGTGTGGTACTGGACCCACATTTCGTAAACACTGACGTACAGATGAAAAAATCTTTCAGATCACGTTTTATCCGACTCCGTCACATGTATGCGTTTTCTGGTCGATAGTGAGTAAACGCGGCAGCCATCGTGCGGATAGCTTTTCATATCCAAATTATTTGTGTATGCTGGCTTGTACACGCTCAACTGATATGTTTACGGCCTCTGCTAGCTCACAAATTGTGACTCGTCGGTTTGTTATAGTCATATCGTGGAGTTTGTTGACCATATTTGAGAGCCATGGGTGGTCATTATCAAAAATATTCGTACGACCACGAACAAATTTAATTTTGCAAAATTTAAATATTGCTAGCGACGGAGCACACTCAGCATAAATAGGATCTTGTACGGTTTTGACTTCTGCGTTGTTTGTCCTTTCCTGTGAAGGAAGTTAAGCGCTGAACGATATCCTACTTTTTCCATTTTTCACAGAAGACAAAAGTTACTTACTTGCTGTGGCTGTAAAAATAAAACTATCAATAATTATTCAAATATTGAGAGAATTCATGTGTTGGATGGCAGATGTCAAAAGAAATATGGCGTTCGTTATCACCTAACCTCATCTATCAAAAGCTTGAATTATGTCAATCCACCTTCGTATAGCAGAAGTAATTTAAGTCGTGCGAGAACAGCACCGGCAGCCTAAATGCAATGGCGTGTCATACATAGATAATTCAAAATACTGGACAGTCAGCGTGCCCCTAAAATAAAACTAGTAAATCTGCTCTTACAACACCCAACAGTGAATCATCACAGGATACTGCATACAGCAAAGGTTTATTAATAAAGCACTGGGTGAAACAAATTAAAAATAGAATAAAAAAATTTTTATAATTCTTTTCTAATGTATTGAAAATTTTATAGATCGCCATTTTTGAGGCGTGTCACCAAAAATCATTTAATGGCATAAGTTTCCGACCGCTGCTATAGAAACTGATGTAGATCATATGTCGGAAAAAATAATAAAATCGCAAATAAAACCCTGTAACCCTTTCCCCTCCATAATTTTAGTATCGTGGAACAAGCTTGGAATGGAACAAGGAACAAGCCTTACAATAAAAGGATGTTACATTTATGCTATGCATAATTGTTTGGAGTAATCGATGAAAACGAGCCCTCTAATTCCAGTTTTAAATCGCAATCAAATTTATATACCTTTCAAAGGTTGTAGTATCCTTTCCTCTAGCACTTGCATCCACCACTTCGAGTAACAGAAATTACTCTGGATTTTTCACAATTCAGCAGTTTACTCAATTACCATTCACACTGTGCTAATTTGTGGTTACTGATAGTTAACACATTTTTGACGGAAACAACTAAACACATATTAATTTTATTACACGCGGAACGTGCTGTAGGGTGCAGAAAATACATTCGTCAGTAGATACGGCTTCAGAACAACAAATACCATAGCGAGATCTAGAGTATTTCTATAAATGATAATAATTGTAGTTCCAAACTCGAAACGCAACAGTTTCAATCCATATAGATACCGCGATAAAGTACCGTTGTCTGTTCCGTCTAAAACTCAATGCTTTAAGGGAATCTATGCCTAGGGAGAAGCAAAAAAAGTGAGAAGAAAAAAATGTACTACTATAGAACCAGTAAATAATAAATTTTCGTTTTATGTAAAATAAAACGCATACGTAATAACTATTGTTTTATTTCCCAATGTTCAACATTTGTTCAAAAATTAAAAATGATTGACATTCGTATAAATCAATAAAGATTTACATATATCTGCGATCAACTCAACAACGCAGAACAATAAGTACTATCCTCACAAACATTTGATCATTTATTAATCTCGTTTTGTTATCGGTGCTGTATGCTTGTGGTTGGTGTCAGAGTTGTAATTAGTTCCGTATTCAACCATTCTTGATACAACTATAACTCATACTTCTATTAAACCATAACTTTGATCCCTTAATAAATCCAGTAAATTGAAATATTAGTGTCAGCTGCCTCGTTTAATACTAGACATACGTGTTTGGGGCGTAGCCCATAAGGGCCTTACAAATTAACAGCCAATTTTATAAAACGTATGGCGAAAGGCACTTCATCCAATATTAATCTCGCTGCGCTCTCTAGTTGGAAGTAAATTAGTCGCTAGGCTCGACACACCTTCGGGTCGACTCTGGATTGAGGGCGGTACAAGTACTTATGGCTAGTAGAAAGTTCTCAACTTTTTGAGTGAGAGGGAAAGCCCCTTCCCTTCTTCTCCGGCTGCAAATCGTCATAGCTTCTCTTATTTTTCTGGTGGTTGGATATATAGTGCAGCCTTTGGCATTTCTCCCCAGTTACGGTACAGGTTTTCAAGTGAAAATCATAACTACTCCATGTCACTTCACTCCTGAATGTCGCTATTACTTCATATCGACTTTGCTTTGCTCTCAAGTACTTACATTTATAACACCAAGTAAAGGAAATAACAAATTAATGTATAAAATTACGTCGTTAAAAAAACACGACAAGATAGAAGCAGTTAAGTGAAATAAAAACCGTAAGCCGATTTATTATTTGATTATAGTAAAAGCAGACTATTCCTTCTAGACCAGCACAAAATTATGCAAACCGGTTTCAACAGGAGTGGGGGCAAGATGGATGCGTTTCATGCTATCTGTTCACGTCTATAGTTCTTGTAATATACAGCGCAACATTAAAACTATCAGTGCGGCATATACAGGGCGAGTTTAAAAATAATATTGTGAAATTAGTTCAATTTATATTTCAAACTTCAAAAGTTTTGTATTTCTTCTCTGATAACACGGACGGTTCAAAAAAATAATATTATGAAAGTAAACAACTCGTTAGATTAAATCATTTATTTATAAAATGTATCCATACGAAAATATATACAATGTTTTTACAGATTAGTAAAAGAGTACAAGACGGGTTGAAAATAATACAATTAAAAAATTAATATATACTACTAATTGTAATAAATTAATTTCATAATGTATGCATACCATGTTTTTTCTACATAACACTATAAAAATTGGGTGGATTTTCTGGGCATATAATATCAGTCACCAGAAACTTCACCAATGTTTTGGTGACATGTCATACGCCGATATATATCATTATTACCTTTTTAAGTTTTATGACATTGCCATCTAAACAATTACTCTCAACTAACCGGTGGCAGTGTACTAGATAATGCTACTGATCCCTACACAACTTACTTTACAATAAAGATTAACATTTAAAATGCAGAAAAAATCTGATAAACTATATTGCATCTGTTCCAAATATTCAAACTATTTTACGGACCCACTACAAAACAGTTTGAGAACCGTTGCATTAATTGTGCATCCGTAAAATGCATATAGGTACTAAAATATATTAAAGCGGAACAAATTATAATTGGAAGTTGTATGAGTGAAATTTAATTTTTTATGAATATCTTATGTAAAATTGCAGAAAGTCTTTGCAATATTGCAATTTAATGGCTGAGTACAAATTCATTAAAGTTAGATTGATTTATTGTATGAGCGATATTTATTTAATGAGGCATTCTTGCGCAATTATTGTACGTATAAATAATTTATGTTGAAACGTACTGCTTGAAATAAGCGGCATCATCTCCAATAATTTTTTATACTTTTATAAGTAATTAAACGTTTTGCGCTTCTTAATCTTTTATCTAGTAAAGTTATGATTCATTTAAAGACGTTTAAGATTTGCTGAACTATTATTTATCGTAGTTAAATTCGTTTGAAGCATTGTTCTAATAATTTTTGTTGATTAATAATGTAGTTGATCTTATTTGTACGTGAAACAAAACTCGTCTTTTCGAAGCTGTGCCCAAGTTTACAGAACTTTGCTTAAATAAGAAATAGCAACTGCTCTACCGTGATTGAGAAAATATAGTTTTCTTGCATTTTTTTGATCCCGAATGAATTAGGAGTTTCCTCAACCAACAGGAGTTTAGGAATACTAACCTGATTCGCACGCCTGTGCCCTAAATTACACCCAACAATATTTTCTACTGGAACCAAAATAAACAATTAACCATGCATCTGCTTACTTTTGGTTGCGTATCATTCTCGGCTAATGCTTGTATTAATTAAGTGTGTTGCTTACATTGCAGGTGTGTATAATTAAGTAACCTCCAGCACCTACTACTAGAAATCCAGTGCTTGCATTCGAAGTAGAACCCTTTTTCTCTTTATCATTAAGTTATTTTTCAATAAACTATTGGAAAAGAGAGGAGTGGAAAACAAGTTTATAAAACATAATTCATGGACTCGATGTATAATAGGTTCCTAATTGGAACAAGTTCTATTCAAATGATATCGCGCATCGAGTTCCAAACATATACCGCGATAAAAATAAATGTTCTTTAAAGACCCACATATCACTAATCTCTATAATAATAATAAATAATAAACAACCTTCATTGGCATAATCCATACATAAACAATTAAAGGTAAATAGTATCAAAATAATTAAATCCAAAGCACAATAATTTAAAAAAAATTCTAAATAACATTTACTTTTCCCCTTTCCCGATCATAAAAATAAAAGCCCATACTTATCTTGGGGGAAGGTAAGGCCGTGTCTTATCTTTCCTCCCAAAGTCGACCGAAGAGACTTTGCGATACATCTTCGCATACTCTCTCCCATACCCCCTTCCCTATTCCTTTCCCCTCTGCACATTCCCCTTACAATTGACTCTTACATGCATTGCCCATTTTTTACAAAGCACATTCTCTCCAACCACACTTAAGAGACATCACCCCTCTCAAACCTCTTTACCTGTTACTCCTTCCCGCCCCTTCAATTTCCTCCTAGAAAACAAGACTACACATCTTACTATTTTACCTTTATCACCATCCCCAAAGTGTAACCCGTGTTCCAGTAATTCACATCCTACTCCATATTATTAAGCATATCCACCACTTTTTCCATTATACTCAATCGTCCCCCATCCTGCCCAAAACATCTCCTCCAATTATCTCCTATAACCATCTCGTCTTCCATCCACTTTATCTTAATACAACCTCTTATCCAATGCATTCAATTATCTGCACCCATACCACAAGCTCTACCTGTTCTTCACTGCCACATATAAAACCTTGCAATCATCCTTTTTTCTTTCATACTCATCCTAGATATTCTGCCATCGCCTCTTCAACCCTTATCCATTCATATTTACTATTAAACCTACTTCATCGTATCCTTTCTTTCAACTCCTGTCTCTCCACATATAACATTCCATCCATAATCTCATTTACAACTCCCTCTATCATCCTTCCTCCCCATCTACAGATCGACCATCCAATTCTTTCATACAAATTCTTTCTCTTCTCTAGCAATTTATTCCCACATCCACCAGCTACGGTTTCTATCACACCGTCCATAAATACTTCCTTCACTAATCTCTGATCTGTATCCATCCATACGTTTCTCTCAAATCTAAAAATTGACACATATGGTCCAGTAATGACTTTTTCCTGTCTCCAGCACCTCAATTTCGTAAGGCGTTTGTCTAAGCCGAGAATCCTTTTAATACAAATAGCTTGCTCTCTTTCTATCATTTCATTTTCACATACCGACAAAACATCATCACACATACACATCTATAATCATCAATCTCATTTTAACAGTTTCGCTAAATCTCCATCCCCAGACCTTCCTCATTCCTTCTATCACTCCCCTAGGTCTCCTTGAAGAAGAAGAGGCTCTCTGTTTGGCTCATTTTCAACATATTAACTAAGCTCTATATATTTCGTTAATACTGCATAAACTTTGCTTAAAAGCAATAAATCGAATCAAAATTGACATATTTGCAACAATGGTATATTTTAAGGTTTTCTGGAATATGTAATGCTTAATCTAATCATCTCATATATACCGTACAATTAACCAGCGCAACGGTATCCTTGCCATCACTGTATGTTAATGCTAACATCGTTGTCAGTTACGTAGCTAAGATTGGCGTTGATATGAACGTTGAGGGATTATTAGCGCCAGGTCACGTGATTACACGTCCTAGGGAAAATGTATTTTCGCGTAATAACTAACAACGTATTTTAATCCTAATGTCTTTTACAGACTTGCTGCATTTTGAAAGGTTCAAACTATGTTTTAAGCTCAAATAAATGTTGCTTATAAGTTTATTTTGATACGTTGGTGCCAAATAGCAATACTAAAATTTTGTTTAAACAATAGTTCCTGGCGTAATTATGGCCGAAACCGCCCTTCAACATCAACTAATCTTCAACTGCAAATCACTACAAACATAAACTCCCAGCCAAGAATTATTCTAAGCATGAGATACCCAACCTACTTTTCAAATACTCAATTTCCTATTTCACCAACTAACCTATTTATCTAATTCTTGTAGATGTTCAAATTTTCCCATTTAAGTATAACCTAAATTCCCCTTTCTTATCAGCATCCTAGTATTTAAGCATCCTAGTATTCATTATTATGTTGCCGCAAATCCGCTCAAAATATTGTTGCTAGTGAATGCAAGCGGAAAAGCGCTTCCTGTAATTTCTGCTACATCACAGATCGACAATAGCTTGTCCACATTCGTAGACATCCAGCCTTTAGCTGCTCTATTTAATTTGCTTTAAGAGATCCAAATAATGTGCAGTCAAGTAACTGTACTTTGTGTGAAGTATGTGGAGGAAAGGTTAACATCTTCACCACCAACACTTCGAGCCTTTACAATTACAGCTACGCTGACATGGCCGTCATGGTTGTCTAGAAGCAACAATACAGGATCGTCTTTAGATGGTTTGGCATGATCAATGAAAAATTCAAACCACTCTAGAAACAAGTTCTCGTTCGACCATCCAGATGAATTAGTACCTTCTTTACTACCAACAAGAACAACTTTTAGCATGTGGTCCTAAAAGTGGACCCTTGGAAAAATGAACATTGGTGGTAGGAGCCAAAATTTTGGGTGGAACATGGACGGTAGATAAACTGGTTTCGTCCACATTAAAAATTCGGTGTGGGAGAAATGGTCCATACTTTTCGAGCACTTTTTTAAGTTTTCATAAAATGTCTGCACGTTGTGCCGGTTAAAACTGGTAGAACGCGCTAAAGATATTGATTCAGATTTCCGTTGAGAAATCTGGGCGTTTTTTTTAATCCTCTCATCCACTCAGCACCGGCAAATTGATTTTCAGCCCACTTGTTAGGATAATTAAGGTTATTAATTTTGACATATTCGAAGGCCAATTTCTGCATTTCTTTCTTTGTTAAGCCGTAGTGTATACGAGCGGCCTGCTTTAGGTAGCTTAGGAGTGCTAGTTCCATAATGTCTGTAAAAACCTTTTGACTGCATTATTTGGTTTATATTCAACTTTGTTAGATTCATAAATTTAGAATCGAGAAAAAAAATACTTTTTTTATGTTTAATAAATCCTTAGGGCTTTGACAAAACTATGCAATGTTTGACATTAAAAGCTGCAGCCGCCTCCCGAAATGCGATATTATTAGTAGTCACAGCGTTTACAGCATTTTCAATATCTTTCTTATCAATTTTTTCTCGTTTCTTACCAACCTTACTTCAAGGCCTTTTTGGGCCGGTAGCAAGGATAATATTATTACCTAAAGGAAAAACTGTTTACGTTTTCCAATATTGAATTGTGAGAAATATTTTTTTTAGTTAACAAAATGATTTTTCAAATACTAAACTAAAAACAAAGATACAATACAGTACAAAACTGGCTAAAACATCTACTGATATTTTTAGGTTAGGGCTACATTGGTTAGGGCTCATAATAATGTTTTAGGTCACTAAGTATTCTCTCACAAAAATACATACTAATCAGGAATAGATAAACAAGGGATTTTCGCATGTCTACGAAACACAACAACAAAAACTAGCTGGCATCTGTAATAGTTGTCACCAGATAGTAGTGACAATAGCTACCAGACGACGTTTGTTTGTTTAAAATCGGGATTGTTCTAAGGTACAACACTCTCCCCTATACTAGCATGATCCATAATAAATGGATATCAGATATCAAGTGAGTATGGTTAAGACAGCTACCCTAAATTATTACCACCAAACAAGAAAATTAAGGGTCCTTTAGATGCTTCAGTAAAATGTTATAAAAAAATATGTTGAATTGAAATATTGAAAAATAAGTGATATTAGAATGTAATTTGAAATGTTCCGAGATATAAGTTGAAATGAAATATTTTAATCTAAGTTATATCGAAAAGAATATAGAATAATAACGGTGTCGCAAATAAATATTATCTAATAACAGAATGAATTTGTTGTTTGTTAAATCTTTTTCTAAACTACAGAATTATCCTGAAATTTTGTTGTACTTGTAAGAATTGTATAGGTATTGGATTGTTTGATCCCGTCCTTCCTCTATTATAGTGCCCTGAAATAGTCCCAAACCGACAACTCAACTATGGGGAAAATCCGTTCTATATTCGCACCAGTTCGGCCCAGCACAGATTAAACCAAAATAGGTAGATTAGAAATGACAATATCTTAAAAATGCCTTCGAATATGCAATGGTGTAATCCAATGAACCACGAACGAATAACTACATGTCAATCCAAAACGTAATTAACAACCAATTATCCAAGAGATTTAACCAAATAGGTCAAAGATCCATAAACGAATAACCACAAGGTAATCGGATGACTAAAATAATAACAGCTATCCCACAATATAATTCCAATATACTTCTTCTAACTGACCTAACAACCCACCTCCCTATATAGCAGTTACTAGATATAAATATGGTCACGATTACGGTTCAATAATATTCCTCTCTCACACACATAC
Source organism: Adranes taylori (assembly GCA_009867245.2). Classification (NCBI taxonomy): domain Eukaryota; kingdom Metazoa; phylum Arthropoda; class Insecta; order Coleoptera; family Staphylinidae; genus Adranes; species Adranes taylori. The sequence goes on along the minus strand of WYDF02269895.1, from coordinate 6,849 downwards.
ACACTAAGAAAAATGTTGACCTCTTAACAGTTCGGTCTGGTAACAATTTCCCTAAATAATGATTCAATTTATAAATGTTTCAAAAAAATAATCCAAAAATTCACGTTGACAATTTATATCTAAATGTACCCAATACCGACGAGCAATTTCTCCAACCGGCTCTGCTATCGACAAATTTGACTTGATTTCAGACCGACAGTATCCAGTCCATTCTGCAAAATCCGCTTAACCCGTTTGATCCCGACTTAAAATCCAATTACCCATTGATTCAATCTACGATCCTCGAAAAATCCAAATCCCATTATTTTCGTTAAATGAATTTACCAAACTGATGATTCCATAATGACGTTATACTGGTGATCAAAAGCGATGATGTACAAATTTATTAAAGTGCAAAAGAAAATTCCGCAATAACCCAAAAAAGTTGACTCGCCAAAAAACCTACCAGAAAACAAAATCCTTAACACCTCGTTCACTCATTTCAGCAACAGCATGCACGATTCCAAAATGGCCGATCAATTGAGATTCAACGCGAACCCAATAAATTAATAATAAATATCCGTACTAATATGTTAGACGACTATTGGTTTTTACATTGTGATCCAGATGTTATGAAATCCTCGGTGATGCCCAGGAATTATAATCCACCCAGGCATTGATCCTATTAAAATTCGATTCACTGCTCAAGAAAAGTCTATCTAATCCAAATCTACACAATGCATCATTTCACTTCTATCCGTATAACGAAATTGGGTACCTTTATCCAATATTTAGGACATCAATTAACTGATTCCTAGTACATTCCGAAATTTTTTAGCAATACAAAGTAACGGCGTGTTAACTGGCCGGCCGCCAATCTGAAATCAAACGCCGTCCGTCCTTATCTTCTTACGCCACTAACGACATGGCGGCAGTACGCCCTCTACCATTGTTTCAAATGTCAATCAAAACAACTACCTATCTCGGTTCGTTATTAATAATAAACCCTTTTCATCCCTTAACAACCCTATATAAATCTCAAGAATAAATATGCCAGATGAAATACCCAGAAATCCAATTTCCTCATTCCAATAGCCGAATTGTAGGCGAAAACAAAAAATGCTACCATCCATTCAAAATCAATAGGCGCCATTCAGTAGATGCTTTAAAGTTATCACAATAATGACATGCTGCATATCTGCTACAGGAATCTACTAAACTGATTTTTTAACTATACTATATCTCCACCAGACAGCTACATTCATGGCCTAATCGTAAAAGAAAATTCTGAACTACATAATTAACGCAATTCAAACCAAGATAAATACAAAACCATTTAGATGTATTTGAAAGTAGCTTAACAAAACCCCCGCTAGATGTCACAAGCTGAATAATTAATATTTTACAAAGTAATTGGGTAAGCAGATTGGTTTATTAGATATAGTGAAGCTACTTAAATATTCAGATGCAAAATGAAACATTACATGGTTTTGCAAAGGAAAAATCTATAATCTTCGGTCTACTATACAATAAAAAATTTGTCACATAATCAGAAACTAATGTAACTTGTAAATCAAAATGATAAGTTACTAATGATAAGTTACTTCTATTCTTACATCTATGACAGAATACTTACAACTTTCACTAAATTTTTAATAATGGACGGAATTGAATTACTCTCGACTCTTGTACGTCTCTCACTCTATATTGTTGGATCTGTTTTGCAAATAATATCTTGGGACAGTTATGTACGTAAGTACATATTTTAGAAATGCATTCATCGAGAATTTTTATGAAGGAGCTTATTTATTTTAACATATCCCAAAATTTTGAACTGGTATCTTTCGCAAAATTGACCTTTAGCTCTTATAAGAAACAGTATGGCTAAAGTTACCAATAGTTATTCCTGAGTATGTCTTACATTACTTGAGTTAAATAAGTTGTTCTTATTTTCCAATATAAATAATTGTTACAAACTCATCAAAATACAATTTCACTTTAATCACTTTTTTATACTTAATTATTTTATTAAACTTAATTATTTTTCTATACTCATTTCCTCTGTTTTAATTTTCTTTTAGTCTGATGATGACACAGTCGAAACGCGTCACATATTTTGATTCTTGTTTTTTGAATAAAACAATATTTTGGAGTAGGGGAACCGTTATTCACCTAAATAATAATATTAACCGTTTATTTTCACTCGATTTAGACTGGATGCAAATTTGATTGGATAGCGGCCCATTCCACCAATCAAGCAATAACTGGAACGATCATCTGGCAAATCACAACCCGCTACCGCATATAACTTTATATTATAATTTAAATTAAACAGGTCTGTATGATGCCGCTATAATTAAATACTGCGTTGTACTTCACAATAAGTCCGCTATGAACCTACAAACGTGATCTTTATAGCGTTTATAAAAGGTATATCCAAACACGTGTTGGAACAGAATCCAGAAAATAAAATGTTTATAGCACGTACAGAGCATTTAAACATTTCGAAATTAAAATCACTAAACTTCTATAATTGTGACATGAATTAACAGTTTGATTAATTGTGCAATTAAACTAGATGTACAGAGAAGTGTGTTAGAAATCACCAAACTAGATAAATTTTATATTGTGCTCTAACTAACGCGTTAATCAATTTACACTTTAAAAGCAAATGTTTCGGTTTTATTCGTCAGTAAAAGTTTCCAGTATAATTTTTATAAAATATACTTCTTAATAACAAATTGTGTTTTATCACACAGCAAGTTTAATCATTTATTAGTAAATCAATTTTCTAATACTTTTAAAGTTCGATTTAGGCTTTTGCACATATTGTTAATTTCTTAATTATACTTAATTATATTTTACAAATTCTAAAAATAATAGGAGTACATATTATGCAGGTTTAAAAAAATTGCATATCTTCTATGATCGCGTTGATGAGCTGTATCTGTCGGTGTGGGTCGTAGATATGTGGGTGCCGTTCCAGTTATTCATGTGATGTTGCATAGGGAGCCATCCACCCAATACGACTCTTCCAAATTCAGTGAATGGAAAAAATATATCTCGGGTGAAGGAATGATTCAAATTAAAAGTATCACTTTATGGGAAAACAATTTAATGACAATTTATGGTTCTATTTTCAATTATAACAGTGTACAATAAGAAATGTACGTATTGCATGATTCAGCATACATTTTTTTATCTCTTTTGTGGAAATTATGTAGATCAAATACGCTAATATATTTTCACAAAAATACGCCAAAATTATTTTCGACACACAAGCTCAATGATTACAAAAATGTATCAGTCAAATTAATTGCCTGTATTCGTATATTTCAGAATTGTTTGATCAATACGTTAAATCCGGTAAAGACACAATCTTTTAGTTTTCCACATATAAATTTAATATCAAATAGAAAAAAACAAATCCTAGGCTAACCAACACTCCGCATAAAATGAATTTCACAAAAATCGGATATGCGTACAATTAAAACCCACAAATAAAATCCTAACCCCCAAATTATAACATATCCCCTAAACAATAATTATCCCTCCTTTATTACAAAACCCCTGAGATAAATATTGCTGATGAATACGTCCTAAGCAAATTTGGCATTTCCACATCAATCCAAAATTATAGCCAACACTATGGTATAATGAACTTTAAAAGTATAAGGAAATCTATTGTGAGGTGGTACAGAAGTCCACGATAAAGAATTTCTCAACTCTGATAAAACAGTTCAAAGGCCAAGTAAAGAATCATGCCCACTTAAGGTTCACATCACTAGTAATTCATCAACATCCTGAAAATATCATCAACTATTTAGAAGTTAATAGAAGTCTATCGTGAGGAGATACAGAAATTTGTGTGAACTAGTTTCAAAACTCAAATGCATTAATTTAACATATCTAGTAAAGAGTAATTCTCACAGAAGGTGGATATTACCAGCGTTAAGTCGGAAAATTCAATGATTATACATTTGAAATTTAGCTAATCATATTGAACGTGTTTTTTATTTACTCAGCGGTTCATTCCAGCGTCTTCTGTTGTTCGCTGGTTGATCTTCAGTCTTGGTACCAATTCAGGTAATCAGAATTGTCTGTTTAATTCATTTCGTTCAAGGCAGATACAGCTCATCAACCACTCCCCATATATCGGCATTGAAATGCTACTCGCAATTAACTGTGACGAACTCGATTACAAAAATTTCATGACGTCGAACTTAATTTCTTAAACGCTCTCCAGAAGATCCGATATACCAAATCCTCCCTAGTTATATAGAGACGGTGAGCGTGCTGATTTACTCTATAAAATTTAAGAATCAACACTTAACAAAATGGCGTCTAAAGTTACTACATTCTTTAGATGCAAAATTCAATCACAATATGGTTGGTTTCTAGAATTATCTTAAATTGTTTACCAATCAGCCTTTCAAAAAATCCAGCAAAAATTCAAAAAGCCAACCGTAGAGTAGAACTTTTAGACCTAGAAATTTTAGACCGGCATCTTTTCATGTCATTTCATTTCTCATGCAACCAGCGCTCAAAACCTTCAACCAATCAATGAACAGCATGTATGAAATTTTACTATCATTATTTCTATTTCTCTATCATAAACTTGCCAACCTCCTTTTCACTGTAGTTGCTGTATCCCTCTCTTAATTTCTTTATATCATTTACTTAAACCAGCTTTACCAAATTTTTGTACACCAAATCGTACATGTCGTGCGCTTACGGTTGAAAATTGCTATGGCGTACCGATTCGTTATCACGCGCCAGTGAAACTGCGTGTGCAGAAATTATATTGAAACCGCATGTGCAGTTTCGTATAGAGTTCTATCTTTCTGTGCTAGACGTAAGTAAAACAGGCGCCAGAGTCTTCATTTTTGTTTGTTTACTTCACGATTAGCTGGACGATCACGAGAAGATATTATATAAACTATGATGCAATATACGACAACACAATTAAGGAACGTAGATTGTAGAATAATTTCTAACTCATCACAGAACTGTTCTGCAATGAATTATTATTTTTTAATGCCATGTAACGTATTTTTGTTTATAGCTATTTCAACGGTAATACTTTTAATATATTTGTTTTTTAACGTTTACTAATCTCCTTACACATTGTATACAATAAAAGTTATCCAATAAAGATCACCAGTATGATTGTTGCGAGAGGAGGGCAAAGGGGGAAGGCTCATATGTCAAAGTGTTTATATCTGAGCACTGAATGTACTGATGACCATTGTACAATATAGATAAAACAAAGAAGCTACGGAGCCCATATGTAATGCCATTGCTCATTTGTTTGGGTGCTCATGGTTGGTGCTCAAAGCATATTTTCACATTATTTGACGCATATGAGCATGATATTTTCCAAGTTTTAATAGCATAGAAATCCTAAGCCTAGTACTATTATAGTAGACAATAGTCAAATCGTGTTAGAAAAACTGGAATATCTCAAGTATGTTCCCATAAGAATAAAATAGGTCTGTATCATTTCCACTACTAATCCACATCCACATGTGCAGCCACTATATAACACAACTGGTAAACCAAGAAATGAAGTACGTGGTTGATTTTTCAAATTCGAGCGAGTTTCATCCCTCCAAATCATAAATGCAGTGTAAGTAAATGGTATAATACAATATTATTAATAAGCAAGAGTGTAATCAAGTTTACAGATTGATATTCTGGAATAAAAGAAAATTATAAATAAGATATTTTAGATAAATTCATTGTTTATTACGATGTTTACTGTACACTCTGTACCTATTGACTGTACTCTAGTGTTTTATTCATAAATAACTATGAATAGAACTTAAAAGAACATAGGTTATCTATATAATTATGCGCCAAGGGTACAATTAAACAACTTTAGTCTAATAATAAACTTTTCTGGATTAAAATTTGATAGTAAAAACTTTGATAAAACGTGCGTCCTCGAAATCTTAGATATAAGAAAATATTTCTTTAGCTCGTAAGTGCAATCTGACTTTAGGGAAATTTACTATAAAATCTCAAAAACGTATCTCGTTTATTAGAGAATATATTACATATTATATAAATACTGGTATGCACATTATTAACTGTATACATTTTGTAATTTCATATAGCAAAGAATAAAGGATAATATTCGCGTCTTGACTTTCTACTTTTATAAGGAACTTCAAAATCACGAATTTCTCTTCTACAAGAAAATATAATCTTATAAAGATATTAACTTTTGAAACTTCACGGTTGCTTTTGATTCGTTTTTGGTGCATTTTTGTACACAATCGCAATTTTTTCTTTATTTAAAGTTTACATATTAATATTTATTAGTTAATATTGAGCTAGATTTTTTGTTTCCAAAATCTATGCAAACCCAAGTAAAGATTGCTACTTTAAAATATCAATTTACATAGGAAAGATAAATTAATTTCTAGACGACTTTAGTTAAAACGGAAATGAGTTAAATTCCATTGGAGGAGAGTTTAATGTCAAGGATAAATGCTAGACTTCTATAATAGAACAAACACATATTTTAATAATTACCTATCAAACAATTTGCTTGATTTTATTTATTAAATCGTACGGGTACAACTCAATTTATATATTTACCATAAAACCTTAGTTACTTTGGTAATTATTTTTATACCTTCATAAAAGCATAACTTTCAGTATAATTGTATTAAAAAAAAATTAAACAGAAAAATTATAAATATTTTAAGAAAGTGTTAATGTTTTATTAGCAATAAAATTTGAAAAATTCAAACAGTAATGCAATCAGATTAATCATCATCATCAACATCATCATCAATCAGCCAAGTTGTGTCCACTGTTGAACATAGGCCTCCCGTAGTCTAGTCCAGCGTCCTCGATCCT
>WYDF02269884.1:0-13305 GCA_009867245.2 Adranes taylori | reverse complement strand
GCCCACCAAGTTATCATGGGACATTGCACGTTCTCCTTCATAGACTTGAATTAATACACCAGTTTGATGATCCGAATTAGTAGTAAAGGTTTGAACTTTGAGTCTACTTTGTTGGAATCGTGGTGTTACATTTGATCAAAGCAGTCAATACGCCTGCCGCAGTTTCAATATCCAACGAGAGCGCTAACACATAATTTATTATACTTTCTAGCGTGACTCAATAATTAAATTATCAAAATTAAATAGAACTATAACACATATTTCGTGTACCTAAATCTACCCCAACCTTTCTTGGTATTCTGATTCAAAAACCACTTCTTGCGTAGTTATTCCCTCCCTCCGCGACTTTGGATTCATCTAAATTTTCAAATAGAATTGTGTATTCGGTAATATTTTAAACATACAATTTAGAGAATTTCGGTATATCGCTAGGTTGACAGGAAAATCGCTAGATTTACCGAATATTTGGTAGAGGTGATAACAATAGCCAGAAGTGTAGGTAGCTTATCCACACTCAAACCCGCACCAACAAGTTAGGTTGTCTGTTTGAATCAAGTGCTTATTAAAACAATGTGGCCATTCGCCTATTTTCAATGTAGCCTCGCCGTGCCAAAAGGTTGGTTGTCGCTGAGATAGAGAATTTTCAAACTAGATCAAGCCGGATGGTGCGGTATGTTAAGTTTTGGGTTTTCATTAACTGATAACAATGGTGCTACCGAAAGCAAAAGGTGATGAGAAACTGATGAAGGCTTCAACGGATACGAGAAATGGAGCCATTTTCCCCGACGCACTTTTTTAAGCTAATATGATGTTTCAAATAGATAATTTGCACTTCTCGGAATGATTAACTTATCTAATTAATAAATAATAGTTCATTCATAAAGCAAATCGCTATAAATCTAACTGTCATATTAACACGGTACGAAAGCTGTTGAAACAGGAAACCGTTTTCTGGCAAACACTATGGATTCTGAAAATGCAGACCTACTATTGATAACAAAAAGTTAGTAGCGCCAATAGGAGACGGCAAAAATGTGTTCTACAGTCCAAACTAGAAGCACATTTTTCAGGTATTTTTCGAGGAGAATATGTCACCACAGTTGTTGAAAATACTGATAAAATATCTGTCCTCCGAACAAACAGATTATCAACTAATGGAAAAAGAGGTAACTAGTAAAAGTTGGTGCTATGTGGTACTACAAGAATTCTGGGATCTGCATTATGGAATGTGGTGTACGATGGCCTGCTAGGCAAAAGGATTTCAGGATATACGCGTAATATATTTTGTAAATAATGTTACTCTACTGGTGATAGGAAAAAATACAAAAAAATACTGCTGTGGCGATATCGGCTAACTCGAATATAATTATACTTTTCCAAGTTGAGACTAACTTATTCTGAAAGGCTGGCGGAGCTCACACACATACAAAATAATCAAAAGGTATAGTGGTACGAATTAAGATTTATTAATTTAATATGTCGTTTAGAGGTAAATAAATGCAATTTCAATAAGATAAGAAAATAAATGAATAAAGTGTGGCTAAATTTGATTAATCTTCTCCAGGAATTTATGTTGAATTAACACATCTTGGATTTCGGCTTCAACGGATTATACTTGCGGGTGGATTATACTTGCGGGTGGTAATAATTCACAAACGAATTTACGAGTACACATATATTCCATGATGCGTTGTGGCTATTATAAGCGGGGTTGGAAACATTGTGCATCATAGGTACATATCTGGGATGGAACAGCAGATGGATTTTTCTGCTTTGTACGCAACTTCTCGTGATGGCGCTATTGGTTGCATATATTACGTAGCTGCTACACAGCTGTTTTTCCAAAAATAGTCTGGAATGTTTGTATAAAAATTCGTTAAAGTATAGTGATGGTATAGCAGATGTAGCGTTAATAGCGTAGCGGTATAGCGTTAAAGTATAGCAGATGTTCTCAAAGATAATGCTTGCTTCGAATTTAACTTTATGCAAAACTTCCTCTATCTCTACGCAATCCAAATAAACATATTATCACAGTTGTTTTTGTGACAAAATAGTAGGGCGAATTTTATTAGATGAATATGTTTTACTTCTACTGATTTAACCCACCCAACTATAAAAAGTAATTCAGAATATAATTTAATAATTCATTTCTTTAAGATAATTTAATATAACATTGAGTCTACTAGAGTCAGTTTAACACAAAAAATAATAAAACTCAATATTATCTTTATTGAATATATAAATATTAGCATGCCATAAATTTGAGCACCAATTCTGAAGTAATTAAAATAATTGCCAATAAAAATTATGCAGGTAATTACTTTATAAGTTTTGTTTTGTTTAAATAAAATAGTGACTAGAATAAATTCAAAACTTAGTGTTTGAGATTTTCAATCTAATCAGTGAATATGAATATAATTAAACTTACATTTGAGCTATAGACATCACGATATTTTACAATACTTGCTTTATTTCTGTAATATTATGAAATTCAAAATCAACTGTCTTCTGCGGTCTAAATAACTGCTTTTATAGGAATACTTCCCCTACATTGAGTTTTAGCAGCTTGCTACCGTTCAACAGCTGACCAATACTTGCTATAAGTTCCTCTTCCAGTTTTCTTCCCTTTAAGCTATTGCTGTTTTATTAACTAGTGGGCGTTGATCTCCTACTCTGTTTTCTCTACTCTTACCTTAGCCGTCATAAACTCTTACTCCAGCCCTAGCCGTATAGAACGTATCTAAAGCTAACATGTTAAGCCATGTTAGCGGCTAGCTATCTTCTAAGCATACTTGTAGGGACAATTAATAAGTGATATATAAGATTATTTAATATTACTAAGGCAATAATTCTTGAAAAACTAAACATATCCTAGAAGTTAACCATCATGAAATATGTCAAGTGGATGCAATAGAATAAAATTAAAATGCTTGGCTATTTTCCACTTTACAATCTTTTAAACGTTTCTTTCTTGAATTTGTACGTAAAGACCCAGCTAGATATCTCTAAATATTTTAACATTGAACATTTGTCGACGTAAGTGTTATACATATATCTCAGTGTTGACTAATTTCCTTATTGATTATGAAGTTGCAATATTCGCTCCTTTCTAATAAAGATCCATTTAATACAGCCAATATAATATTTTATTTATTGTTAATTTCCGAATTTGAATCTCTTATGTAATTACGAATTGCTTTGCAAATTATATTCACAAAAAGAAAATGTACATAATTTAAGGTAATAAACGTACGATATAGGCACACGATAATTGAATTATCTGATAGCATTTAGTTATTTTATGTAAAATTAATGCATATTTAGAAATATTCAAACATGATATAGTACAAGTTAGCTAATGTTATATATTTGGAAAATAATAATTCTTACTCGTAGTTATCTAGTAAAGCCATATTTCCGCAAAACGTAATAAACTATAGTACGTTTGATCATATAGTGAACTAACTTGTTAACTTCCGCCAAACACGATTTTCTAAGATTTATGCGGAATACTGTAGACAAATACAAGGACCGGAGGATACAGGAGGATAGTCGAATTCAAAAGTTCTTGGCGACTATTCTGTTAGAAATTATCCGAAGAGTCAAGAGCTATCCAAAGAGGCATTCAGCGGTAAAGCTGTTTGCGCCGTAGGCAAATACCCGGGTCGGAAGATTCATGGCTAGGCAATTTAGTAGACGCATTAATGGGTAATTAAATTCAAAAGAGGAAAGCTGTCCGCGTAGTAGGCAAATATTGAGACTGAAGAATACCTGGGTAGTCAAAATCACGGGTAGTCCAATTCAAAAGTTCTTGGCGACTACCCTGTTAAAAACTATTCGAAAAGTGAGTCAAGAGCAACAGGACCAAAGCGGACAACCAAACTATCCGCGATGTAGGTAAATACTGGGATCGGAAGACTCAAGTGTAGGCAAATTTATGGGTATCGAATTGAAAAGTTTTTGGTGAAAGAAAGCACTGTGCACATATCTTTAAAGCATACGTGGACAATTATTTAATCTAATGAGTCACATCCCAGCCTTGAAAATTTGATCGTGTGTCCCAGATTAAAAAAGTTTTCTATCACAAATTCAACTTTAAATGTTTCTTGTGATTACACTTGAAATAATTTATGCAATGCTTTGCGGGCCGGACAAAAGCTTTGTGCACGTGCCGCCATTGGCCTAGCTTGGCTCTAAACCTTGGCTCTAAAGCTTGGGAAAACCACGTTCTATAAATAAGACATGTTTCTTTCTAATATAAAATTTCCCTAATCTATGCACCAAGCCTAGTTTGTCAGTCAACGTAGGAAGCATTTTAATAATAAAATTGATTAAGAACATTTATAGAAAATTGCCCAAGTATATTCTACATAAATTTACATTTCTAAAAATCGTTTTCGTCTCAAAAAATAAATTCGTTAACTGTTATTTCGCTAAATTGCATTTTGAGAGTAAATCTGATGAAAATATAATGAATTCTTCGTCTTCTTGAAGTGTTGGTGGCACGCTTTCACTAACATCACAGAACACCGGCTAATAACCACACTATGACAATTGCAGGTTATCTCTACTTCGGCCACGGTTTAATATTGAACACTAATTTTTAGTATCTGAAAATGATGTACAAGAGAAGTTTAATTGGACATTTCTACTTCGCAAGAGTATTTCGATTGTCTAGAATTACTTTACCAGATCTATGGGCAACTAATAATACGAAAACTCCATAGTTAAATAAAATGTATATATTTTATTTAAACTTTAAGAAGCTAGTCAAAATTTGTGATCTACAAATTCGCCTGGTTTAATACAGTATGTAAATTCCAACTTTCCGGAATAGGTCTCTATTTGCACATAGAAGCCTAAGAAGCTCGTAGTGTTCTTAAAATATTTGTGTCAGTCGATATACCTATTCTTACTTGGATGAGTTCTTATTCGAATTACACAGAGCATTTAGTAATTTAGTGTACTTTTTAGTAATTTAGATTACCTCGAAGGTACATGGGAGAGTTATATGAGGTAAATAAGAGAGCGATAGAATTTGTTGAATATATTAAGTTAGGAGAATGAGTCAGATAACTTTCCGATTGAGGCAGAATGGAGATTAAACTTGCGCTCCGGTAAAGAAGAAGAAAAAGGGGAACGATATGGCAAAAAAGAAGATCAGATGGTTCAGATGGGGCACTAAAGAAAAGAGGGAATTTAAGAAAAGGTTAGGAAATGAAAAATGGAAGGAAATGAAAAGCATAAAGGAGGTGATGCAAGGAATGACGGAGAATATTAAAAGGAAGAGAAAAAGTTGATACCGAATTATCATTAGTTCTATTAATTAACGCATGCAATTAGCAATGGAATTCTCAAATAATTCATCAATTCAATGAGTAATCCGTTAATATAATATATAAATTGACTAATCAAATCTAATTCAATTCTTCAAACAAATGTAATATACCAATTAATAAATTAGGCTAGTAATAACTAATTAACAAATAATAAACAATCTTAATAAATTCATATTCCCGATAACAAAATGTGAAAAAATATAATTGTGAAACAAAAACCGATCCGCATAGAAAAACATGTAAGATTTTATATACCTTAATAATTAAGAACCTGTGAATTTCAAACCCAACCCTGTATCATTTTATGCACAAGCATTTTTATGCTGTAAATAAGTAAAACAAATATAGAAGCAGTGTGGTAGTTAAAAAGTACAGAAATTACGATCCTGCTTTAATTAGAACAATTCTGTAACATAACTGTAACGCCCATACGTGCAGGCAAAAGAAATTCGCAAAACTAAAAGGCTGACGTCAGTAGAATTTTGGCAAGCCTATAAAACCTAAGACGGTTAAATAATAAAGTACATAATAGTAAACACACGCAATAACTCAAATAATACAAACCCAACTAGAGCAGGTTCAAGTTAATTCCATAGCGCTGAATCAAACAACATACAAAAAAAGAAACAAGCAACATAAAGCGAAGATGCACAAAACAAACTACGAAAAAATCCTCAACAACTCGACTATCAGTTAGTGGGGCCGGCACACCAACAATATCAAAGGAGGTAATCCACAAGTCCCAAATGCGTCTCCAATAGCCAGCCGACCCTACAACATCTTCACAATATACAGCAAGCATCAACCAGAGCAAACAACCCAAACGTTCATCATTATCTTCAACCATCACCAAACGGGCATCATATTAAACATTGCAAATCATCAAAGCCCAAAAACACAACGCAACGACCCCACTTCATAATCAACACTCCAACAACAAAAATTAAATTATAATGGGAATTTGAACGGATATGTTAGGTTGGCATTAAAAAGAGGCATGGAATGCTTAAAATGTGTATGGGAAAGGAAATTTGGGGATTTGGTGAGAATGAGAATCAAAATAATGGAACTTTGTGTGCAAAGTATACTTTTTTGTTATATGGAGCAAAAGTATGGCGTGTAAAAGAAAGAGCGAATATAGAAAGAATAATTTGTGAAGTATTGAGAAGAATAATTGGAGTGGAATAGTGAGATAGTTTTATAAGAATATGGGAAGTATAAATGTCGGTAGAAAGAAATAAAGAAGTTAGTAAAATATGAGAGAATAGTTATTGTGGATCAGTATGCGACATTGGTGAAAATGGTTTATTTGAAACGTTTGGAGGATGAAAAAAGGGTTAGCTGTTTGAGTGAGTGGGCAAAAGACAGACAGAAATTGTATGAAAAAGTAGGATGGTTTATGGAGTAACGGTTCGAGGAACTGAGGAAGATGTGGGAATGAGGTATTGGACGGCTGAGAGTGAAAGGATATGTAAGATATGTGGAAGAGCTTAGGAAAGGTGAGACCATTGGGTGAATGCGTCTACGGGAATGAATTGGAGTGATGAAGAAAAGTGTTTCGCGGGGAATATAAGAATGTGTCTAGGCGGAAGAATAAAAAGTAGAGGAGTAATATAAAAATTTATTGAGGACAGAAGATAGAGGGAAGGACATTGAGAGGAAGAAAGAAAGTAATGGGGAAAATTCGTAATTTCCTCTTGTGGAAGGAAAAGTAGGAAGTACGATGGGTTTCGGGGTTTCTTTAATTGTAGTTGATTTTTTATATTATTTGAACTTTAATTTCAATGTTGCCAGTAAGAAGTTGGCATCAGTGTTACCACAATAGCGCAAGATACAATAAAATATTTTTCGTAAGAATTTTGTTAGTACATTAATAAAACATGTTAATAAATAAAAATTGATGGAAAACTTAGACATATTTGAATAAATGACAATCATTTTGAAACTCATAGCAGGCCAGACAAACGTTCAAAAAAAAATTATTATAATTTGGTGTATCTATTGTGTAATTAATAAATAAATGATAAAAAATAACTAACGTATGAATCTCAAACATCATTCCATACCATGTTTCATAGTTTTATTTTATAACCAATAAAATTGTACGCGCAAGTTTAATTCTAATATATTGGCAAGAAATAAATTTACAACATGAGTTACATAAACTAATTATACATCTAATTAAAATTCATTAAAGAAACAGTTTCAAAGCAATTACTCGCAAGAAATTATCATTAATATAACATTACTAATTTTGATTTTAGGCAATAGTCGGTCAAGAAAACAGGTTTCGATAGATTTATTGACTAGACGCATACATTCTAGGTTATTTACCTTCTGACTAAAATAATGCAAATTTCTTATATTTAATTAACACAAATAACTGTAGCTTCAATTTTAAGTTTACTAAAAGAAGTTTATTCAATACATTTTGTAACCTGTAAAATAATAATCATTAAAAGTTTTAAAATACCAACAAGCAAAGTATTGGGGCTTTTCTTCGTGACTCTTTTTTTTTTCTTTAAAAATTTGCGCTTTTTAAATTTTTGTCAAGTAAAATAATCCTCTCATTTCAGGTAGTGAAAATATCACCTCGAGAAACGTTGGAATGCTAGCGATCTCAACGAACTTTATGGCGAAGAAACAATTAGCAAACGTTAAGTTGAAAGATGCTTCAAGAAGTTCAAATCGGGAGATAGAAGCGTCACAGATGATGATGAAGAAGGAAGTGGTCGACCATCAGATTTCGACGACCACGCAGCCGCCGAAAAGGACGAAAGCTATACATGAGAATGCTGCGTGAAGACTTCAATGCTGACCAATCGACTATCGTTCGTCGTCTCAAAAAGCTTAGAGAAGTATGGAAATTGTCCAAATTTTTACAGCTTTGCTGCAGTTAAATTCCGCTTCTGAGGAAGCTCGTCACTAGGGATTAATCGTGGCTTCTCTTTAGAAATGTCAAAAGTTTACGTTTTGCCAGAAGTTTAGCCCAAAGAAATACCGAAAGGCAATCTTGGAAAGAAACGGAATCATCCACTGGGAAATTATCTCAAATGGGATTTGTTATTGGTGGATTGACGACGGTGAGCGTCGACAGTGGCGAATTCGGGACAAAAACGGCAAGCTGCAATTAGATATTAGCAGTGACTTATATCTGGCTCAACTTGATCGCATTCACGCTATAATCGAGAGAAAAAACTACGCTAAAAGAACCATCCACCACGATTCATCATCAGCAAAATTTTCCCACAGAAGCACCTGGGGACTATCAGGTCAATCGATCGCTGAAAAATTGGCTCGCCAACAATGTTTACGACGACTTGGGCTTCATTCAAAGAATGGCTTGCCTTAAAAACAACAACTTCTTCGCCCGTCTAATCGGCTCCCAAGTGCATGGGAAGCACTAATTGAAGTAGATGGCAAATATGCTCCGGAACAATCATTTACAAATGTTTAATGTTGTTATTTTGTTAAATCAAATGTGTTTTAAAAGAGTCGCAATAATTATGCACCGACCTAGATCGAGTTCAAAAATTTCAGCAGTTAATAAATTTATAAACACTAAATATACAAGATTTATCAATATCCAGGGCTGCCATATTTTATGAGGATATTGTTGAAGCTCATAATTTATAGATTTCAAAAAAGATATCAATTTGGGAATGTGTCCACAAGTTTTGGCGATACAGATGTACTAATGCTAATCAAAGAGGAGATGGAAAAATATATATATTTGGAGTGAAACGTGTCCAGAAGCAAGTTCTACAGCAACCATGCTTCTGAAGAAGTTCTAAATATCAAGTCCTGATAAATTTATTGAACATTTTCAATTTTTGGGAGGAATTTAGATAACAAATTTTATTTTATTATCTCCAGTTCAGTTATTAATCAGAATATGAACTTTTACTTCTAATATAAGAGGTAATTCAGGAACAGTAAGATTGACACGAAAAAAGAAGTGTTTGTATAGATTGATTGATTGATATTTTATTATTCACATTTTAATTATTCATATTTCTTTATCTTTTATTATTTTAATTCTTTATATTTTATATGTTATTGATTGCTTAATATAATTTATTAATTTATATTTTATTAATTAATTTTACTTGAATAATTTATTCTCATAGACTAAACCAAACCGTGGTTATGACACAAATTGTGCAAGTGGCTTTTCTCTTGCGCTCAACGGAATCACGTGTTTTTGTGTTATGCATACGTCAATAAAGTTGTAAACTAATAAACGTTTCAATTACCCACGCAAAATGGGCATCAATTTTGTTGACAAAATAAGGGGGCCCTATAGGTATCAGAAGCATGATTCATTGAGGAAAAGTATTGGTCAATTTGGAAAAGCATGGAAACCAAAGGCATCAAGGTCAATTCATTATACGCACTAATAGTGTTCGAATCAAATAAACATGAATCTTCTATACATTCTAAGCTGAGGGGGCTCTAGGCCGCCCACTGACAACACGTATATCAAATCTTAATATTCCTGCAAAGTCAAAAATAAGCTGTTTAGCAATTATATACTATTTGATGTCTACAGCCCTCAGCACGAAACCCATTCTGGATACGCACGCCTATGGAATTCCCATATCATCTACATATACCAGGTAGACCAAGGGAAACGGATGTTTTGGAAACGGACGTTTTTGATACGGGTAGCACTCGGTTAGTAAGGAGTGTGTGTTTCAGTCTGTTTCAGATTGGTACAGGCTTATCTAACATAAATTAATTTAGCAAATTAACAAATTAATTAAATAATAATTGATTAAACAAATAATATAAATATAAGTTGTTAAAAAAAATATTATCCGTAAAAGATAAATCTGGTGCGAAAATATCAAACGCGCCACTTAATGCGAAGGACATAATACTCAAATGATGCCGCTCAACACGGAAGAAATATAGTCCAACATGCCGACCATACACAGGAGAAAACTCAAAACATGCCGCCTAGCTGGTATTCATAAAGATTCTGTTGATCGTAGTTCAAACTTCCTAAAATTTTCTAGGAGAAGTTTTCTTCAAGCCACGCCTATCTAACCGCCGGCTAGACCGAACACCATCGACTCCGGTAACAAGCGAGAGAACTTTTGAGAACAGCAGACGCATTTTTGGTCTTGTACTAGTTGTCTTCGAGGGAGTAAATAAATTCGCACGTTTCAACTAGCATAATTCACCATTAAGTGATCAAACCTATTTTCTTGACCAACGAGCAAAATCGCAGTTTTGAATCTGATTTGCATCAACGTAAGCGCCAGTAACAGTTCACTTCTTTCATTTTATTAAATGCAAATCAAAATAAGTTCAAATCAGAATCTTTTGTTCTATTGTCATCAACTTCTTACTCATAACAATATATCATAACCCTTCCTTAACATACACATACTACTTCATCAATGCGCAAACGAGGAGATCAGAAAAGAGTGGCGCCAAACGTCAAACTCATAGCAATGCAGATGACATGAACAGGACACCAGAAAGGCCAATTAATCTGCGCTGTCCGCATACACTACGCATGATTGTAAATGAACCTACGCCATCCATACCACCGAAGCAACAGCGAGAAGAATCTCCATCACTCCCCGATTCACCGCTACCACCCACAGCTCCAGGCGATGTGCCATTGCCCCCTACTCCAAGCGATGTGCCATTACCCCCTACTCCAAGCAAGGGATGGCTCTACAAGGTAAGTCCTGAAGATCGCCACTGACGATTATTCCGCTATTATATGTTTACTCCATATATATATATATATATATATATATATATCCTTTGTGTAGGTACTTATTATAATAATAGACATTTGTGACTTTCTTACCCAACTCAGGGAATTCATATATGACCATGTTATGTTACAACCAAACAGAATAAAATACGGAAAGCAGTACAGTGGTCAGTAGCATGACCTCGATCCCGCTTTAATACTAATAATAAATAAACCTTTATTGGCATAAATTCTGCTCACTTATAATAATAAGTTAATTTCAAATACAGTACAAACATTTGAATAACTTCTTTGCCAAATGATTATATATATGAAATTTAATTAAATTAAATAAAAACATTGGTATCTTATTCTTCGAAAATGTCAACCAACAAAATAACCAATTCATAATAAAACCATAATATATAATTCATAATCAGAAACATTAAAAAGAAGATTGATTCCCTTCTTTTCGTTCCCAAAATTCCTATTAATCCCATACTTCCAATTAATCACAAAATTAATAAAACTCAAAAATTACAGGGGATTTTCCCTTCCTCGTGAGAAGGCCAGGCTATTTTGCTTCCCTATTCCTGTTCCCCCCACCTACCTCACTCTCAATCCTATTTTCTATACTCTATCCCCTATCCCTAACCTATTCCCAAATCTCACACAAGCTCCTCACTACACTTAATAAAATTAATAATTCTGTAACAAAGTGTCGACTCTCCATACGATGACATTTAGTATCCATCATGCTGCTGTAGACACAAGAGCACCACGTGTTTGCTTGCAATACGTTTATTAAATGTGGCAAATCCGTGATTAGAACGCAACGACTTCTCCTGCTCTTGACAATACCAGTACTTTTCGAATGCAATCGAATGCAATCAACAAAGATTCTAAAGCCTAATATCGGCAATTCTGTTTGTTGACTAACCCATTGAAATGGAAATGAGTTTCATTCGTCATGATAATAATCATTCCTCAAGTCAAATCTGTGTATTCTTCAAACAAGTTAAGTATTGTTTGGGCAAATGAGAAGTTATATTTGTCTTAATTCAATTCTTAAACAATCATCAATTTGTACGGATGAAAGCACAAATATTTATGTAAAATACGTTTTACAGTGCTCTTACCCATTCCTAATTCAGAAGCGTGACGCCTAACAGAGTGAGAGGAACTTCGCAGAATCGCGTCTCTTACACTATCCACAATCTGCGGTGTACATCCGATCGAGATGAACCAGGTAGCTTTAATTTCATTAATGAACTTTGGTTCGAAGTGCGGCTACCCCTCTGAAAATGGTGTTACGACTGCGTATTTCGCTATAACGTCCGATATTGAAGTGACACCTGAAGAGTCGTTGCGTTTTAAGCACGGATTTGCAACTTTTACGAGTAACAAACGAATCGTAAGCAAACTCGCCATGCTCTCGAATCCACAACGGCATGATGAATACTAATGATATCGAATGAGAGTGGATAAACACTGTATATTGTTGATTGACATATAAAGGCAGAAGGAAGAATGACAGAAAGTAAGAAAACAGAAGGTGGAGAAAAACATATAGAAAAATAGATTCAACATGAAAATAATAAGGGAAGGGTTTAAAACTATGAGAATGTGAAGACGAGGGGATTTATTAAAAAAGATTAAAAGAAAGGAAGAATTAAAAGGAAGATTAAAAGAAAGGAAAAAGTAGAAAGGAAGAATAAAGGATTAAATAGGGATATTAATATAGAGAAGCTGAGAGTTATAAATTGGAATATTCAGAGACTAAAGAACAAAATTGAAGACTAATATTTTGAAGAGCATTTGAAGGGGTTTGATATAGTTGGGTAGGTCGAAAAGTGAGTAAGGGCGACGGAGATGGAGGAGGTGGGCATGAAATTGTCAAAAGAATATAATTGGAAATGACAAGAGGCAAACAAAAAACACGCAAACAGAGGGGCAAGTTAGGGATATGTTACCGTAGTGAGAATAGCTGTGTGTGAAGATAGTAGTATAAATAAGGAATGGAAGGGAGCGTGCTTCAGGAGCGTTAAAGTTATTATCAGCTAAACATCCTTAAGCGACAAATAAATAAAAAAATTAAATAATTAATAGACGAATGATGCGGTGTATAATTAACATAATATTCGTACGATCCTCCGATAGTGCAGTTATATATATATATATATATATATATATAAATTAATGTATGTTTGTATGGCTGTATGTCTGTATGTGTTACTTTTATGCGTGACT
>WYDF02269873.1:0-10675 GCA_009867245.2 Adranes taylori | reverse complement strand
AGATAAAATCAGATCAGATCAAATCAGATAAAATCAGAAAAAATCAGATAAAATCAGATAAAATCAGATAAAATCAGATAAAATCAGTTCAAATCAGATCAAATCAGTTCAACTCAAATCAAATGCGTTCAAATCAGATCAAATGAGTTCATGCGCAGATTAAACAACTGATAAGAATATAGTAGGCAGAGAATCGGCCTTACACGCCAGACTGCTATTTTAGAAATTAGTCAATAAAAGAGTCAAGAGAGTTCGTAGGCCATGGCAAATCGGACAGCGGAGATGTCCGCGCCGCAGGCAAGTACTGGCAAAGAGTGAGTCAAGAGCGGCCGTATGCCACGCCAACTCGGACAGCAAAGCTGTCGACGCCGTAGGCATGTACGAGAATCGGGGGATTAATGGGTAGGTGATTTTAAGATCACGCAAGTTTGGTTTAATATACCCTAAACAACTATTGTGCAAATTGAATTTACGAGTTATAAGGTCAGAGTCAAAATTAAAAGTTTTATGCCAGATTTAACAAAATGTAGGACTTCCAGTATATGAAAGATGGGGTGGCGATCACGTCACGAGGTGATTTTTTGTATTTAGAATTATATTATTGTAGTATGTTTCTCTGATGAAGACCTTTTAGCCGAAAATTTTTAAGAATAGTTAATAGACAAAAAGTGGATAAGACGACATAACTTTTATTTAATATGGAAATAAATGTCCAGATCAGTATTTCATTGCATCTTCAATTTTAATTGTTTTTTATCAATCCTAACTTGCTTACCAATCATCTCCTTTGTGTGATTTTTGTTTAAAGAATGTTAATCAAATTTTATGTAATCTGGAACTCGATTATATTATTACATCCATTCTAATTTATCTATTCAGTCCCCATGAATTTATTTTAACATAACTAAATATTAACGTAAGGCGTGTCATTAAAAATTCGTGTCATTAATAATGCGTTGAGTTAATTTACGTCAAGCATGAACTTAACATTACACTCCACACTATGTAGTATTTGCTGATTTTGTTGACCTGATATTATATAAAATTTAGTAATCTACTCACGTGCATGAGCAAGTGAAAGAGCCCATAAACGTAAATATGAGGCAGTATGTGAAATTGTACTTAATACATATTCTATGGTGTGTATAGCTACATCAATAATCACTTCCATCATTGGTTTATCATCATGATCATCATGAGAATCACCATGCGCCTGAGCGGAAGAAGCAGCTCGCGGTGGTTTACCTTCACCTGCTGCATCCAAATTTGTTTCAGGTTGCATTTCCATTGCTTGATTAATATCGCCATTACTTCTTGACTAAAAAAATTATTCAAATTAAACCCACATTCTTTACATTATTAACAAATCAAGTTTTACATGATTTTTACTTTTTCCTTTGTTCATTTTAATATAGATCGGTTTACCAGCAAGCATTACAAGGATGCAAATAAGAGCAACGAACACTAACGCCATCTGTAGATCCTTTTGGCCTTCAAAAATAAATTCTTTGCAATTCTCGCGTGGTGGATTTGACTTAAATAACATCATGTTTATGAATAATATCAAAACTGAAGGTGCACAAGATGAACCCACTTCAATAAGCTCTGAAAACAGGAATTTATTTGTAATGAACCCTTATGTGACATCCTCAAATACAGAAACACTATATTCAAAATAACTTTTTTTAATGTTTCTCAACATATATACTTCAATCTTACATGTTCCTGTTTTTTATATATTTTACACGCTCAACATAATCATAATATTTACAAAAGCAAAACACAAATTATATTTTATAGATACATAGATAATTTTATTCGTAATGTAAATTTCATGTCATGTTTCTGACAATAAATAAATCATTGCGATACCTATATATATATATATATAATAAAGTCAATACTTTACATATATATATATATATATATATATGTAAAGTATTGACTTTATTTTGAAACTGAAAACTCGCTTCATTTCTAGTAGGTTTTGTTGATCAGGTATTGTTTGAACTCTTCTTGAATGCATTTGGACTTAGTTCCCACCAGATCTACCATTTGTTATAGTGCCTGATGCCCCGTCTTAGGTATTTTGAGGTGCCTGGTCTAAGCGTCGGTTCACACAGTGCGTCGCTGGATCTCGTTTGATGGTCGTGGATGTTGTTTTGCCTCATCATGCTATCTTTATTCTTATGTATGCTGCTTATCGTTTGTAGTAAATATATTAATGGAAGAGTTAGTACTTGCAGTTCTATGTAGAGAGGTTGGCAGCTAGTTCGGTTTGACACACTTTTGATGCTTCTTACTGCTCTCTTTTCAAGCAGAAATAATTTTTAGAGGTAATGGGAGTTGCCTCATATCTCTAGCATATTTGAGAATACTGTTTCACATAGATACTATTTCACATAGCATAGTAGGTGGTTAGTGCTGCATGTTCTTCAGATGTTTTTGCGACTCTGCGTATGGCACAGGTTGATTTTGATAGTATATTGTTTAGGTTCTCTATATGCGTCTTCTACTTTAATCGACCGGCTATATGGAGACCCTGGAATTTTGCACTTTCAGTTACGGCATCTGTCCTTTACATAACGTTTGATCCTCTCCGTTTTGTCTTCACTACTAGGCGATTTTTGTGGAACCAGGACTTGCACTATCTCCTCTTGCATTATTTCGTATAATTCAGTTTTGTTTTTAACCTGTACAGTTATAGTTGTATCGTTTGCAAATAAGGTTACGTTGTGAGTTACATGAGCTGGTAGATCATTAATGAAGGATATAAAAAACCGGATCAAGGATCGATCCCTGAGGAACACCGCATTTACGTCTTCTAGGGAACTAGTTTCTCCGTTGGCACATACTGCTTGCTTTCGTTTTTCTAGGTAAGATTGTAGAAGTTGCTGGGCGATACCACGACAGCTGTAAAACTCCATTTTCTCAAGAAACGGACGATGTGACATCAACTCAAATGTCTTGCTTAGATCTTAACGAGTAGAGCTGCATTTATTCTTACCTTCTAGTGATTCGTAGATAAATTTGAATAAAGGATGCACGGAGTTCGTTGAATTGTAGCCTTTTCGAAAGCTAAACTGGCTGTTGTTGAGTAAGTTATTTTTCTCGAAGTAGTCCTCAATTCGATATAAAATGATTTTTTCTAGTATTTTTGATATCGATGGTAGCACCAGTAGTTTGAGTTGGTATTTTGAGCATTCGTAATTGTCTCCTTTTTGTGTATCGGGAACACCTTGGCAACTTTAAACACATTGGGAAATATACAATTGCAGTTGCATTCATTAAATATTATTGCAAGAATTATTTATAATAGAATCGTTATTGTTTATTTAACCGCATTGTTGCATCATTAATTTAATTTCACATTTATTCACTATTATTTAAATGTGCATAAATATTTCTGTCTTTGTTTATATTGTCTATACTCTAGCTAGATGACCAATAGATATTATTTTATTAAATCGTTAAATGCTGTTTCATTAAATAGCAGTTAGAATCTTTTTCAGCTACCCACAAGAACAATTACCTCTGGACAACTCACGTACTTGTAGCTGCCCTTGTCCTCAGTAAGTCCATTAAGGACTAGTGGAACAATGAGAGCGGTTCCAACGTGTGGGCTCAGTTAAACTGACTTGGTGCCCGAGAATTCATATTTCTGAAGGGTGTTATATTCTGTAATAATTAGGATATTTGTTTGCGCCATCTTTGGCAGTGGCTAGGATTTTCCGTTAGCAGCGTCGCGATCTGGAGTCTGTCACTATACCAAAATCTGCGTTGAGGTTTTATTATCAAAAAAAAAAAGCCAACAGATGTTATTATTAAGCGTACATGTATTTTTTGAAAAAAAAACGTTGAACGGAAAAAAATCTACTAGAAATGTGTAGACTGAGTGCAAAACGAGGCCAAAAACAGGTATACGAAAGAATATACAAAAGCAGTGAATGAAAATGAATTTCTGTTGTTTGATTCAAGAGCAGAAAGCGACAGAATGTTAATATGGAATTTATCATTATTAGAAAAAAATTAAAATTGGTACACAGATGGTACTTTTAAAACCGTGCCTTTATTAATTTATCAACTTTACACTGTAAGAACTGTTGATTTAAACAAAATGTGCTAAGTCCATTAGTCTTTATTCTTCTTCCAACCAAGTCTAAAGAAACTTACAAACGTTAACAACGAAAATTAGCAAATCTACATCCAGCTTTATCTCCAAAAACTATTGAAATCCATTGATTTGGAGAAATCTATGATTAATCCACTTCGAGTAGACTTTCCTTACACACCCCTAAAAGGCTGCCTTTTTCATTTCTGCCACTGAATTTTCCATGCCTTGTAAAGCCGTCATTTAAAATAACGCGTGATTAAGAAACGAACGCCGATTTTGCATTAAAAATGAGGATGCTGTCGACCATTGCATTTGTGTCATCTGAAGAAATTCCTTTTCGAAAGACTTTGCGACAGTGATACATTCCCTCCAGTTGCCCAGGAAATAGTCTACTACTGTGTAGATACATGGGTTGTTCGTACTTTAAACAAGGCAACAACGACCTCCACAATTTCCTCATGAAGTTTGGAGTGTGTACACTAGTATATTGGAAGATTTGCTTACGACAAATAATTCGGTGAAGAACAAGTAAGGGCCATGCATATAAACATTTTGAAATTTGTCAACTTCTTAAAAACAGAACAAAGTGTGTTAATGAAATGCGGATTGAACAAATGATTAAAAATCATTGTTAGTGATTATGAAAATACTGATGTTATTGTTCACAATATATTAAAAGCTATTGTAATAATACCAGTTTGCGTATGTTTCTTTATTTTACATTCAAATCTAACATTAATTGCTTAGAGTAGACAGAAGATTCACCGAATTGTGTTTCGCTAGTGAATTTGGTTAATTGTTATTCGGCAAATAGTAGTTGCATACTGTTCTTTCTACCAAAGCCCCAAGACCTTATCTCAATCTGTTCTAAAATAATCCATGACGTCACAGAGTCCATATTGGGGTGTATCAAAAATAGTTTGAGCGTTTGACAGATGTCAAATAAAAATCCAATGACATGTCATTGCCGGTTGGAATTTTAGCGCGAAATGGAATTTTAATTTTGCAATTAGAGATTCAAAATTCACGAAGAAGAAGCAAATTGCAGCGCGCGCGGCGCGGCGTCAAGGTGTATATCGATGAGCATAAAAAGTAACTAAATTTTAAATAAAAAGTAATTAGATTTTACTAGGGATGTACGCAAAACTAATGTAAAAAAAGATTTCAAAAAAATTCTGAATAAAAATCTGTTTAAAATATTGAAATGTGATTATCAACAAAATTAATATGGCGGGTTTGGGGAAATTCCCGTTTTGATTTTTAATATCCTTATTGGGCTGCTACTGCTGTTGTTCATCGTATTTGAGATTATGTAACTGGTAGATTTAAAACAAAATATAACTAGATTTGAAACTACATTTAGAGTGATAAGTAACTTTAAATATTTGAATTTGTACTGCTGATCGATGAACTGCTTGTTGGTGAATTACTACTCGGTGAAATGTATAGTCGGTGAGTTACAATTCGGGAAATTTTCCGGATACCCATTAGGAGACCCCATTTACATTATACCATTCCAGCTACGCTAACCAGCCATCAAACCTATATTTCTATAAATTATTTGGACAGCTCCTACTGCTTCCACGATATTTCCGTATTTATTATTTCTTAATTATCTCAAACTTGCCTTACATTCGTTTCCTCTTCAGAGTTTTAATCATACACCCATTTTTACTTCGCTTCTCTACGACTCCTAAATTGATTTTCGAAACCTTTACAATTTCAAATATTCTACTCATACTTTGTAACAAAGTTACTTCACTTACTAATAAAATCAATAAATTACGTGGATACGACTGTGCCACATATGGCAGACCAAAAGGCATAGAAGTAAACGCATAGTCTGTTGTGTGTGTTGACTTCGCTCGCAGAGAATAGGAACTTGACGCGTTGCCTGCTGTTCTCATGCTTTCTCATGTTCACTATTGCTATGAGTGAGGCTTGTCGTCACCGTTTGGCATTCATGTATTCTAAGCAGTGTTGACTGCTAGCAGAGAAGGAATTCATGTGTGCTGACAAGCTACACGTATAGAGCGGGTATCTTGCCGCCGTCTTGAAGCCTATATATAGTCATGCATTTATTAAATTGGAGTAGTTCCGAATTCGATATTCCGAAATCAGAAAGCAACTAGCAACAACTTTCCACAGCAGCAGCAGCTATGCCAAAGCGACAACCGGCGACATTCGCCGTATATACAGCGCGTTTGGTAAGTAATTATATATAACATATACTACTTTATTGCTTGCATGTATATTGAATAGCTTTATTTCTCCTTCTATATTTGAGTCAACCTATTTACTTCTCACTCCGTCAACTAGAGTGTATGATTTTGTAGGTATTCATTTGTATTGTCTTTGAACATCAATAGACTTGTATTTTAGATTATGAATGCTATTTCATTTAATTAGCATTTAGAGACCTTTCAGGTACATACAAGAACAAAAACTTTAGACTACTTACATACTTAACTGCCCGTGCCCGCGTTAAAAGTTTACTGAGGACCATGGAAGCAAGAGCAGTTTTAACGTACGGTTTCAGGTTAAACTGACCTATACGCCCAAGACTCATATTTACAGAGATTTAATCTGTAGTAATATAAAAGTTATGCCATTTGTGACATCACTAGACTCGGCGCGCGCGTGAGTATGTCACAACTTGCCTCTCAATATGCAGCCCCCAATTGCTGATACTCATTGTTGTCTTTTTGGCCCCATACATTTTCTTCTGTCATTTGATTCTATTCGATCTAAATAGGGAAATAGTCTGATTCCATCTATTCACAAAAAATTCGCGCATCTCCTCACTCTTTGATTCATGAAAGAAGCATTGATAATTTAATGTATGTTACATAATTAAGAAAACGTACCTCCAGCTCTAGCACTATAAATAAACCATTTAATAATCATCATGATAACCATCCAAAAGAATATTCCAACAAGTAATACAATTTGCGGAATAAAGTCCAAATAAATATTTACCGTTTTCCGAAAATGGCTAAAAATAAACTCAAACGATTACGCTAGAAATATATGATGCTTTAATAAAAATATTACCTATAGTTAACTACACTGAGACAAACACCGAAGACCATGTGTAATACTCCAATAATTATAGAAACTTTCATTTTGTATGTATTCAAAAATATAATTTTATTCTTTGCTAGCTAAAGCAAAAAAGTCATAGTTTATATTATAGAAAAAATCAGATTAATTAATTAATTTAATTTTTTATTTTCATCCAAACTCCTACTTTTGCAAGAGATCAAATTTTTCCCAAAAAATTTAAAAACTTCCGAAAAGAAGTAATCAATTAACAACAGGAATATTGACTGATCGAGTTTATGTTGAACTTATGCAAAAATCTCCCTTCATGTAGTAAAACTTCCAACTTTAAACACTTTCAGCTTTCTTGCCTGAATGTTTTAAGTGATACATATAAAAATAAAAATAAAAAAAAAACTAAAACATTTAGCAAGATTTTGGAGTCTGCAATAGTACTCTCTAAATCTTATTATATCAACTTACAGCCCAAACAGGATCAACTCCAAATGGATATGGAATATCTGTAAATTCCGTTGTTGGATTCATTGTATCTCCATCACTTTTTACCCGTTCATAATTGTAAATAGTCTTATTTTCAAAATTGTTCGTCCAACTACTGCCAAATATATTGACAGACTTCGAAAAAACATCGTTATAGATAGCTCCAGTATAGATACTAAATATGCCCATCAACAGAATAATATAACGACCACCAAAAAAGATATTCCACACTTCGTTATTTGATTTTTGACCTAATTTTTTCTCCCATATACACATCCATGCGCCGAAGAGGCCTACAATTACACCATGACCAGTGTCACCGAACATCACAGCAAATAAAAACGGAAATGTGATGATTGTATATAAAGCTGCAAAAACGAAAACAAATTGATAAAGCATTAGTACATATTTTGTTAAATAAACAATTACTGCATATTTTTAAAACTTTGGACCTGCCGCTTCCACCATTATTGTCAGGATTATTTTTGTGGACAAACAAGCCGGGTGAGTTTTTAATATATGAATAACTTTTACTTCTACTGATTTAACCCTCCCAGCTATAGAAAGAGTTAGAAAAAGAATATGTGAATAATTTATTACAGAAATATGAATTAATTTTATTGCACTACAGTAAATCAGATCAACCCAATACATTAAGTAATAAAACTCAATATCATCCTTATTTAATATATTCACTAAAATACATATTTGTATTCAATAAATTTTAACACCAATTCGCATGTAAATAAAGTAATTGCCAATAACAATTAAGCAGTTCATTAGTTGATAAGTTTAGTCTTTTTTAAATAATATTAGTGACAAGAGTAAATTCAGAATTTAATGGGTTTGCTATTTTCAAACTAGTCAATTGTCCAAGGTAGGATAGTGAAATATTATATTAATATTTATTTTTTAATTTCCTTGATTTTCATTTATATTTATATTTTTAGGAAATTATAGAATTATTTAAACTATACATTTCATAATTTAATAATATTAACAAGATATATTTGCTAAACAATTAAAATCAATCAACTTTGATACATATTGGTCGAGGTCAAGTGCGATGCCTTTTAAATATATAGTATCATAATTGTTCTAATGAAATAAAGCAAAACTTATAGGTGTGCGATACCAAAAGGTACGCGATACACTTTTCATTTATTTAGTTAAATATTACCTATACTTTGTTATTGTTAAATTTAATATAAAGAGTGATGATTTGTTATAATAAAGCGAAATTTATCTAGTTAGCATTAAACTGTGCATTTCACTCGAACCAAGTTGATCTAGTGATAGTTCCATAGTAATTAGACTACCCTCTAATTAGGAGCCGCAAAAGAGTAAGTTATTATTATTAGCCACCCTTTTGTACATGGTCTTTTGAGGAAAAAAAAGTACCTAAATTAAAATAAATTTAAAATAAAAGACTTAAATTTAGATACAAAAAGAACTTTCAAATATGAGACAATACGAAAGTTTATAAATAAAAATAAAATTAATTTTAAATAAAAGATTTTTCATTAAATAAATAGATCATCCAAGTGCCCAATAAATAAATAGATCTTTCAGGTATGAAACGATACGAAAGCTTGTAAAATACGAAAGCTACTAAATTAATTAATTAATGTAAATAATTAGTTTAACTAAAATAAATAGATCTTTCATTGCCAGTACGAAAGTTTCTAAATAAATTAATAGAAATTTTTTTAAAAGAAAATAAATAGTTCTTTCAGGTGCCAATGCGGTGCTAAACCTACTAAATAAAAAATTAATTTAAGTTAAAATTAATTAAAATAAAATTAATTAAAAAATTTAATAGGCACGAAAGCTACTAAATAAAATTAATTCATTTAAAGAATTAATTTAAATAAAATAAATAGATCTTTCAGTGCTAAAGCGGTGTGAGCATCTAAATTAATTAATTAAAACAAAAATTAATTTAAAATTAAATAAATCATTCTTTCAGGTCTAAAATCGGCACGAAAGTTACTAAATAAATAATTAATTCACATAAAATTAACTAAATCAAAAGCTTTCAAGGTCAGTAATATACGAAAGTAAATAAACGCAGTAAATTCGATAGGTACATAAATCGACATTCGGATAAGTACATAGTTAGGCAAGATTTACAAACTGGCGTAACACCAGGAAGAACAGGCGCGGCAAAGAAGAAAAGTATTGCAGACGATTAAGGGAAGAATAAAAGCTCAACGCCCAGTCATGGATACCGCTGAGATAAATGAAATGATATCCGTTCAACAAAAGATGGGATAAGATATAGTGACACTCCTTTCAAGTATGAAGAAACTTTCAATAAGCCGCAAAACGCTATCTTATACAATGAAAAATAGAAGTCAAGCCGATGAATTACTCAACAAGATAATGAAGAATATACGGTAGAGAAGGGTGGGTAGAATCGGCGGTCGCCTACTACTTCCCAAAATTCTAATGTGAACCCGCCACTGATAAATAGAATGGTGAAGGGGGTACAGAAAAGACAGCGGTTACATCCTGTACTTTAAGCAAAAAAAATGTACGGCACTAGTACATTTTAGGCAATAATTTTTTTATACTGTTATCTGTTGACTGGTAGTATCTGTTGACTATTTTAGAATTTAGTTAACTACATTTATTTTCAATCTAATTAGTTTTATATTGGGGCGGAGCTAAACCCCTTGGTCTTGCTCGTATTATCTACATAAATTCTCAGCCACGCTTCCCAGTCACGCCTGATATGAAATGAACCTTAGTCTAAAATGAAATGGCCACGGCTGACATGAAATGGCCACGGTGTTCCCGTATTCCCTTGTTCCCGTATTCCCGCATTACGGCCGCGGCTTTGCTGCGACCAGCGATATGGCCTAAAAAAATTTCAAGAATTGTATTCTCGTATTCTCGTATTCTCGTATTCTCATATTCTCGTATTCTCGTATTCTCATATTCTCGTATTCTCGTATTCTCGTATTCTCGTATTCTCGTATTCTCGTATTCTCGTATTCTCGTATTCTCGTATTC